>JASCZW010002557.1:0-69481 GCA_034211315.2 Aedes japonicus
TGACCCTTGTAGATGATGACAGTGTCATCTGTGCACATAGACAAAATACCACCACCCAGTAGGAGAGGAATATCTGGCGTGAAGATGTTTTACAAGATGGAACCTAGGTGGCTCCCCTGTGGGACCCCAGCGCCAAAGTTGAGCGCATTGGATTGGGAACCACTAAGGAAGATTTGGAAACGCCTATCCACTAAGTAGTTTTTTTTATTGATTTTCACGAGAAAGATCGGTGAATCGATGCAGCTTATATACAAGGCCATCATACCAGACACTGTCCAACGCCTTCTGGACATCCAGATACAGATGTTTATGAAACGGACTTGTTCCGCCTTAAGATGTTAGTAACCCTTGACAACTGGTGGACTATATAAGTTGATTTGGCGATAGGTTTTTGCACTGGTAGGATCTTTGCCAGGCTTGTGAATTGGGATAACTTAAGCTAACTTCAAAGATAATATAATGCGAAAAGAAATACGACTCTTGCTGTTCACATGGGACACAAAAAGCGCTGCCTGGGGAGCAAAAATCCAACTAGTACACTGCGATTATGATGCCTGTTAAATGTCAATCTGCAAGCATTTGTTGAAGACTGCGGCAAGGTGGACAAAAAGGGCAATGCTTTGGTTCTTCAACTCAAAGGTGAGTAATTGACATATGCAGCCTTCATGTTTTGGTCGATTCGATGGCTGCAATCACCTCATCAGCAGTTATTTTTGACTTATCAGAAACAACTATGGGAGATCCAGCGACTCTAGACTCGTGGGGACTCACCGTGGCCTACGTTATGGAAGTTCACAAAGTGCGTTGACTTTTTCAAAAGGAGTCCGTATTTTGATCGAGAGAGGAAAGAAGAGGGATAGGTCTCGGCCTATTTTTTAAGGATGTTAATCTTCTTCTTTAGCATTTCAAGCTTACACACTTAGATTATTTTACAGAAATCTGTAAAGTTTTACCGAATTCTCAACAGCCGAACCTTCGGTAATCTTTTTTTACGGATTTCGGTGAAACTTTACAGATATCTGTAGAAAATTTACCGGATTTCGGTAAAATTTTACCGAAATCCGTAAAATTGGATTACCGAACGTTCAGTTGTTGAGAATTCGGTAAAACTTTACAGATTTCTGTAAACTAATCTGAGTGTGTATTGCTTTCACAATTAGCTTATTGCTTGCTCACAACTTAGTGTTCTAAATGTACTTCCATAGTTATTAATTGAGAGTTTTCGATGTCAGTTACCATTTTTGCATTAGTATGATTGTTTGGCAAGTACAATCATACGCTATGCCCACGGAGTCAAGTTATTTCGCTTAATGAAAAATTCCTAGACCAGACCGGGAATTGAACCCAGCCACCATCCGCATGGTGTTGCTTAGTAGCCGCGCCTTTACCGACTGAGCTAAGGGAGAAGCCTTAGGATGACTAAGGAGGACTAAGGATGAGTCGACGTAAGTTGGATTAAGGATGAGTCGACGCACTGCTGAAATTGCGCCGGAAAGCATGGAACCGGTTGACGGAGGAACCTACTTCGGCCACCACCGGATAGTGGTCCGAACTGAGTTCCTGATGTACTGCAGGAGCTTTGCGTTGAGGTCGCCGCCAAAGTAACAATTCAAGTTTTATTGTGGTTTTAAAGCACACTTAAAGGCTAAATCATGGTGTCCAGAACCCTCATAAAACCATAATTGTTACTTGGGCGGCGATGACGAACTGCCCCTCCGCTGAGTTAGCTTGATGATGTCTTGCTGTAGAGTCGCTGCCGAACCGTCGCTGGTGTTTGGGGCAGTTGACCGCGATGATGGTGCCGGCGGAAGTGTCCACTTCAACGCCTATGGACTCGATGGCTTTCAGCCCCGAACTGGGCAGCGAGTGGCAGATGATATTGAGCCACAACGTCTTGCAGTCGTTGTTGAAAGGAAAATGCTGGCTGGCGGATTTCCTGCCGATGGTTCAACTGGAAAAGCGGCAGATTCGGCACTCCATATCGGAGCGGCGTGAAGTTTTCCACCGTATTCGGTGATACCTGATCCTGGTTGGAGTTGAATTAAAAATTATTGATGCTATTATTGATGGCATAATATAAGATTATTTAGTGATTATATGCTATATTTGGCCAGGTGCCACTACAGCCGGGAAGTTGTTTAGTACTTAGCGTGGATTTCATGGCGAGAACCTTAATATACCCCATTGCCCCCGATTCACAAGACAGACGGTCAAGCAGGAACAAAATTAATCGATAACTAGGAGGCGATCCCGGCGTAGTGGTTAACATCCATACCACCCACGCTAAAGTCGCGAGTTCGAATCTCACACCCGGACAAGTTACGAAAATATACAAAAGGTATTTGAGTGACTACGACGGGAGATTAACCTGTCCAGGGAGATTTCAAATCGCTAGCAAGCGCTAGCGTTAGCAAACGCTTTTTCACTTACGCCGCGTAGTTCATTTAGTCGAGGTGCACCACTAAAGTGGCGAATTCGTGATGTGGGCTGACATTCGCCATACACCACCCGATATTGACACGATGTTTTGACGTGTGAGCAATGAGATGTCACATTGTGGCAAAAAAACTGACAGATTACCATTTTTTATCACTACGCTTATTTTCAAAACTGGTTTGTGTTTGTGCTTAATTTAACCCTCGAACTTGTAGTTTTACTGCGGTTTTTTTGCATGTAGTTGCCAGTTGCTTATTGTCATTTGGCGATTTCTTTGAAATTGACGGTTATGGAATTTGGAACGCTGAGCATTCAAGCTTGAATGGCTGTGGGCAAACATCGGGCATTTATGAAGCATTATGAATCACGAAGATAAAAGAGACTGTTAATACCGCTCGGAACACTGCATAGATGTGCAGATTTTGGGACAAACTTGCCAAAGAGGTAGATACTACAGGTCAGCAACATTTGATGACGGATGTCACAAGTTATATAGGAAATAAGGAGAATAAATTTTAATGATATTTTTATATGAATATGCAATATTTTTTAAAATTCCTAACTATTTTTGTATAAAGAGCTGTCATAAATGCTTATCGTCTGACTAAAACGCGTTCTTCGTATCTTGCAGACATCTTGAGTGCCTCGCTCTCAGACACCACTGAGTATGGAATCAAAAGCATATAACTCATCAAATCATTATCAAATGACTTTTTCGTATTTAGTATAAGAGATTTTTTCCCGTTCGGATTCTCAGTGGACGATGCTTTAAATATGTATTTGCTCACAGCGGACCATGATCTCGGGTTTACTATTTTTCTTTTTCTTCACTTATCTTAAGACTAATGACTTGCTCAAGACACCGAACGTCCATCCCAAGGAAGGAAGGAAGGGTATGGTAGCCTCGTTAGAAGCGCAGATGAGAAATGCTATCGCTTCTGCTATATTCATCGTCGGCATAAGGGAGGTGGGAGGTACACCGTCTGATGAAGGATGATGATGCGTCCAAAAGGAGCCTCATCCGCATGGTAAAAAGTAACGAGGTTGGTTGGTTTCTCACTCATACAAAATAAGAAAACCCTCCTTCCCTTCGGTGGCACCCAACGCGAACAGGATATGCAAAACAAAAGAAGGTTCCATCGTTGTTGAGATCTCACAGCAGCGGTTCCGACGCCGACGAAGGTGGGTGAGTGGTCAGAAAAGATGCACGGTTTATCTAATGCGGGATACTTTTTAAAAAATTCTCAAGTTCGGAAGATATGTATAAGTTTAAGTCGATTCACATATTATAGATAGTGAGTTAATTGGTGGAAATTGTGAATATGAGCAGACATTGACTCAGCTTGCACATGTGTGACGTTTACACTACTGTATTGTCAACCGTTTGACGAATGTACACTGAGCGACATAAGAAAGATGAGCACATAAATAAAACCTGCGAGCGGAATGAAGGAGTAAGACACTATTAAAAATGACAGGAAATGTACTCGAAAGAGAGAGCGCTGCTGCCGTTACTTGGCATGCTGCTGACGCTTCTTTGCTTATGTGATCTGCAAACTGAAGTGGGTTGGGATGGAATATGGCGTAGATCCGACAACGAACGTCCGGTGACGGTGGAAAATCAACAAGAATGAAAAACAATGCAATAAGGAAACACGCTGCTGGTGAATGCTGTAGAAGCATCAAGCAACCCCCACCACACCATACTCATTATCATCAACAGCAAATCCTAGCTGAGATGCGGATCCTGGGACTTTGAGAAACAACGAGATTTTTTCACAACTACTTCTCAGAACCAGGGAGGAACGACTAGGAGACAGTGTAGGTACAGTGAATTCTTCGTTACTTGACATTTAAGATCCGATTGTATGAGTTACATAACTTCATAAATAACTACCTTGAAATTTAACTGACCATTCAAATACAACTTTTATATGAAAAGAAAATACTTTTGTTTTTTTCATGTTTAAGACTGAATGTTTAGCTCATGAATTGTTGGAAAAATGATTTTTTTTCCTTACTTCAACAATTAGTGAAAGACATATTTCGTAATCGAAACGTCATTTCGAGGATGTATTGGAAGAAATTTCTTTGAGTTAGTGAAAAATCCAATCACATCATTCCGAGTAAGAGAGAGTCGACTGTACACGCGTTTCTTAATTGGGATGAAGATGATGAGTTGGGTTCCCCTGGTTGCGACCGAGCAAAGATGGAGACGTTATACGTCTTCTTATATGCTTGCGTGAGCATCATCGTACTCCTCCTGTAACAGGGCCTGGGTGGGGTTGCTGGAATCTTTTTATTCTGTAGATGAACCATCATCACGAACGGAGTGTGCTGGAATAATATCAACAACCGTGATGGAGATAGGTGTTTGTGAGGAAAGGGCTTCTTGAAAAAAAAAATGATGTTGACGGTAGCTGTGGCGGTATAATGTAATGGAAGCCAAACGTAGGTTTTCGTTGCAAAACTACTGAAACCACTAGGGCAAGCTTGCAGGGGTGTTTTGGTTAAACCACACGTGAATTCGGCCAACATTAAATTTAAGGATACATAGAAAAAAATCTTGTAGTTAAAACTACCATTTTACCCGCCTATGCCTATCTTTAAAACTACCATGAAATTTCAGGCAAATTTACTACGTTTATGGTAAAACCTTCATATTTTGTAATATATTTGACAGACCTCATATTGATATCAACCGCATCATAGTTGATCTAATCGCAGGGATGGTAAAATCGCAGACAGACGTTCGACTTCATCTCATTTACTTGTATAAAAATATTCTCTTCCGTCAAGATATCCAGTAGCAATAAGTTAACAGATGGCGCCACAGATTTATTTTGATTGGTAAGGGAAAAATGGGTTGTCAGTCGAACTTTCAGATTCAATGTAGCAATTAGTTGACTGGGCGGCGCTACTGTGCAAGATGGAATTTTACACAACAAATTCGAATTCTTTTGTTCGAGTTTGAACGTCTCTCTGCGGTAAAATCAAACGAATTTATAGTCAGGTGAAAATTGTTGGTTTTTGCGCTTAATATAACCATCGAAATGGTAGTTCCTACTGCAGTTTTTTTTGCGTGTAGAGAAAATCTCGGGTAATGTAACAAGGCACAGTAGATTAATGCAAACCTTGAAATTTTCATTTCACCGCCTAAACGATTTCATATCGCATTCTGAACAGCTCTTAAAATTAGAGCCCATTTGATAAAAAAAACTGACACAGGATATGCGATTAGAAGTTTACTTGGAAACCAATATGGGGAAAGCAAAATCATAATTTTCATTCATTGTTCTGTAAATATCTGTACAGGAAACATTCTCAGCTGCATTTTTGCCGAAGATTTTTTAGCTAAACGTCAATAGAAACAGTTATTAATTTCTTCAGAGATTGTTAACTTTTGGCATGACTAAACATTAGGGTATTATAGGGAAATGTGGATTATAACGTTGTTCGATAGCAAATACAATAATATACCAGCAGTTAATTATTTTTTAAATTTTGACAAGCGTAACTATTGAAAAAACAATTTCAAAATATTATAAAAAAAATTTGATTGCAAGACAACATCATCGTATTTCACCATGCAAAACGCTACAAAAAACAGACTACCTAAACCAACGAAGCAACCATTGGTTTCTAGCATACACTCCCGCCTCACTTTACTCAATTTTTGAGTACAATTGTATGATATCTCGTTTTCTCTCACGGATATGTTACTCAATTTTCGTTTAACAGTGGATCAACTCAATTTTTTATTAGATCCACTTTTTACGAAATTGAGTACATTTCAGTGAGAAAAAGATAGCAATTGTACTCAAAGAGTTAAGTAGTGGTACATAAGTTGACATTTATGTCATAATAGGAGCCCCCGTTAATGAAAATTAATGGCCGGGAGCCCCCTTTACTGAAAATAGATGTCACTTTGTGAAACTGCATGTCGGTTTGTGAAAATAAAAATGATTAGATTTTTCTTGTTTAAAATCGAGAAAAATAGTTGAGATTCATAAAAAATATTGTTGTGCTTGGAAGAACACCCATCATCAATACAGATGGATGATGATGATGATGATGGTCCCGCCCTTACCCCCTACAAGGTTTGAGCTAGACGATTTTATCTCTAAGATAATTAATTTGGTAACAATTCAAACCAGTTATGCAAAAAAAAAACGAACTGATTTCATTTACAAATATAAATTTCTTCAAAAGTATCCATTTGCTTCACAGCGACATAATTATGAAAAGCTTTGATGTTAACCACAAAGTTCGCAAGTATTCCCAGCGATCAGGAAATTCTGTTGCAATTCAGATCACAGAATCCAGTAAAAGGACATTATCAAAAGGCAAGCCAATATCCGATCGTCTTGCCCGCTACAGAGTCAGAGGTTCCAACACTAATGGAACCGCCACCTTAATTTTGGGCTGACCAAGGATATCCTCAATCAGAGAGATCGAGAAAATTTCCAAACCGAAAAAATCCTCGACCGGCATTAGTCAAACTTTACTTTCAACCACAAAAGAATTGACGAAGAATTCCGACATTCAGCCAGACAACTCGCTACTATTTCATAGTACCATCTAAAGCATCAAAGGCCATTTTTTACGAATTCAAAAAGAAGTCCATCATATCTGTATACCGCGCGCGAGGCTCAAACAATTGTAGACTACTTTCTTTATTTTATTTTTTTAAACTAATACAACATTATACAAATTTCCATCATCATCATTGCTGACGAACAAAATAGTGAGTATTGTAGTATTTTAAATGTGAAAAATAAAATTTAAAAATAAAATAGCCAACTCATTATAATCCGTTTGTAAAGAACTTCGTCAGATACATTCTTCATTTTTACAAAAAGCAACATAAATGTACAAGAAATGGTCCACACAAAATAATCCGTTTTATAATAGTAAAACATCGTCAGGTACAATCTTCATAAATATTTGAAAAAAAAAAAAAATTACGCTTAGCGCTCAAAAATACAGTTTTAACGTGTGAAATACATAGTCTTTTAAATTCTGAAAGTGTTGGTGCACGTTTAATGTGTCTTGGCATCGAATTGAAAACATTTATTCCTTTAAAATATAATGAGTTTTGTGAAGCACATGTCAAGAAATTCGGTGTTCTTATTTCATCCGCGTTTCTAGTATTATATCTATGAAAAAAAGTTAAAAAAAAAATTAAAACACCCTATTGCTCAGTCAGTAGTACCATAACTAACTCTAAGACCAGTAGGTTCCGAACAAATACGTTTTTTTATCTTGGCTCAGTCAGTACTAGCACATCGGTCCCAAGGTCGGTCCCAAGCTTAATAATGCACCCCTAATAATGAACTCACACGAGCACACTCTCAGATATTCTTTCAAAATAACACAGCAAATCAAAACAAAGGCGTAAATACGTTTAGCAAGATGCTGGCTTCAAGGTGTACTTCGGGCCAGGGGTTCTACAACAGTGAACCAATTTCAAATCGCTAGTTGCATATTGATTGTTGGTAGTACTTCATTGTGCAGTGTGGCATAATGAGTGAATCGAAAAGTAATTAGCAACATTTCAAACACAGTTTTCAAATACTGAAGAAGATGTTTTTTTGTGTGTTCGCGAGCAAATGTTTCTTTTGTCTGTCAAAAACAGATCGTCTTCGGTCATGTTGATCACTTACAGATTAACGATAAATGACCTGGAAACGAGAAAGAACATTCTGCACAATTGGTATACAAACAAATAGCAAACCGTGTTGGAAGTGTATTCCACCAAGCCTGAAAATTGTATCAAAAGGTTTAGCAAGTAGCTCCTTTTGGAAGGATTTGCCAACATCCGGCTGAAAACTTGGCTCTATAGGGTGTACCGCTTAATATCCGTATACCGAAAAGTCATTCTCAAAATTCGAGTTTTTATCCGATTGTCAAGGGGGGGGTGCAATAAGAAGACGGGCCGGTTTTGATAGCGGAAGTTGCTTCAACTGTAATCAACGGTTCCAAGTAAGTGCAAATATTATCTTCATAATCTTAGGTTGTACTCACAATTCGGTAGCCTTTTGTACCGTACACCCTAGTTTTGCCTTAGCCTTACACGAGGTACAACCTACAGTTTTAACTAAGAATTAATGATTTTATTATTAACTTAAATAATCTTACTCTACTTTTTCTCTTTTCAGGTTTTCGTTGATCAACCAGCCGATATCGGATAACGGACTTAGAAACAAACTGGTGGTCCGGGATTTCCCGGAGTCTCACGTAACTTTTGAAGGTCAAGCAGTGCCAACCGTGACACCGGCCGTAGCAAAGCCTTCTCTCCAATCTTCACAATAGCCTGTCGAGGTCTGCCATCCTGGTTCAGGACAGTACGGATGATCCGTCCACGCTCCCATCCATGTCGTTTTGTCGGCTCGGCTACCATGACCAAGTCTCCAGCATGTAACATTTTTGTTTCCTCGAACCACTTCGATTGCCGACGGATCACCGGCAGATATTCAACCAACCAGCGCTTCCAAAAAACATCAAGCTGGTGCTGAATTAACTCCCAAGACTTCTCCAGGATTTCTCGACGCACGAGTTCGCTGGACTGACCCTGAACGGCAGCAACGTCTCTTCTATGACTTATTCTCAACCCGGTAGAACTCAGCATCAAGAAATGATTGGGCGTAAGTGCCTCTGCCTCCTCGGACTCGAGTGGTAAATACGTCAGAGGCCTTGAGTTTACCAAGTATTCAGCCTCCACGACCAGTGTCTGCAACCCCTCGTCAGTGAGTTTTCCCTCGGAGTACGCTACGCCCATCGCTGCCTTGACAGATTGAACCAAACGTTCCCATGCGCCACCCATGTGTGGTGTTCCAGGCGGATTGAAGTTCTACTTTGTGTTGGTACTCGTAAACGTGGTGGACAGTCCCTGGCTTATCTGATCCTGCAGTACTCGTTCGGCTCCTCGAAAATGGGACACATTGTCACTAAATAATTCACCAGGTGATCCTCTGCGACCCACGAATCGACGTACACAGGAAATTAACGACTCTGTTGACAACGTGTAGGCTACTTCCAGGTGGACGGCGCGTACCGTCAGGCACGTGAATAGTGCGATCCAGCGTTTGACGTTGGCTCTTCCAAGCTTTACCAGCAGTGGACCAAAGTAGTCCAACCCGGTGTAGGTAAACGGTCGTTTGTGGTGGGCAAGGCGCGCGGTTGGTAGTGGCGCCATCGGTGGAATCGCAGGTTTAGCTCGACGGATCTTGCAGGTAGCACAACCACGACTCACCTTCTTGACTACTAGACGAAGCCTCGGGATACTGTATAGCTATCGGACTTCGTTAACCACAGTTTCCGAATTGCCGTGGCGGTAGCGTTGATGATAGTCCGTCACATGATGTTTCCTCGGTAGGATGATGGGATGACGCACTTCGTACCTGAAGTCTTCAACCGCACCAATTCGACCGCGCTCTCGCAGCAAGCCGTTTTCGTCCATCATCGGCATTAGTTTGTAGATGGAACTGTATTTCCCGATTACCTCCTGTCCAGACTGGTTCGGTGATTTGCTCGACAGTGCGGCGACCCCATCCGCGTAGGATTCCCGTTGCACCAACTTGATAGTAACTACTTCTGCCGCTTGGATTTCAGCTTGTTGAAGTTGACTGGTGTATTTCTGCTGCTGTTTGGCCGAATTGTGTAGAAACCGGAGAGCGTAGGCCGTAGCACGATGTAGCCGATCCCAGGAGGAAAAACGGTTAAATTCTATTCAATGTTGTACTCACCTCAACGAACGCTCAATCCCTGTTTTCGAGAGAGATAACTCACAGTGTTCATTTTCGTACCAGCATTGCAGAACGAGATGGAGCGCGACGGTTTGAACGATATGGTGATTCGACTCACCGCGAGAATAGGAAAAACCAGAGAATAAGTTCATAAGAATCAGCTCTATCTCTCTCAGACCTTGAGCACGATCGTAACAACTCATGCAACGTTTGACTCGCAGTCTGAGCATTATTTTGTTGAACAAACAATTTCTTGCTCACTCAGTTGATCGCTAGCAGTTGTCTGGTTCGGAAATTCCAGCAATGTCGCCGCTTGTGTGAGACAATGGCAAAACGAGAAAACAAGGAACTGATTTCCGTTGTAATGCTAATTCATACGGGCCACGTTGGGATAGCGGCTAGTGTGTTGAAGACTCTGATAAGTGAGCGAGTAAAATATAATTTAATAAACATGATTATCAATTTAAAATCGATTTCGCATCGCGTCTTGGTCATCATGCGTTTGCCGCAGTGTATGAATCAGAATGAAAACATGAATACTGGAATCATAATGTATATATGGAACGATTAAAGAAATGGTTGAAGTAAAAACTAGAAAATAAATGTATATAATTATTGAGATTTATCTTCTTTTTCTGCTATCTTCATTCGGGAATGGATTTTCAGTGGTAGACTGATATTATAAATATCTATATTCTTTAAACTCAGCATAACACGCACTTGAAGATGGAATGTGACTTTCAAAAACAAATTGGTTTATTTATCTTTGCATCGTACCGTTATATTTCAAATCACGCGTATCATTTGAAAAGAGCCAACAGACGATTCTCTTCCTCGACTTTCTCTGTTGTATACCACGGCAAAATAAACAAATCTTTGGCTCTGCGTGTAGCTTTCAACAACTTATGCAATACAAAATATGTTAATAGCTGCGTTATTACAGATGAGTGTGAATAACGCCAAAAACGGAAACGTAATGAAACTACAGAAAATAATAATTAATTTTACGGTAACTCTTGAAGAATCTGGAAATGATTCTTTATCTGTAAAATATGAAATGAACTATTGTTAATTATCCTTTTTTGGTAAATTTGGGAAAAGCTTTGTTCAGTTGAATTTGTCGCATATGATCCTTCCTAAAAAGACGTTAAAAACCTTCCTATCTTTTCGAATACATATTAAAAGTTAGGTAGACTATGTGAAGCTGAAACTGACCTATTAAATAGCATAGAACATATAGTGGAGGGATGTTAAAATATAAGATGTTAATAACAATTTTAATTGTATTTACTTGTCGACAGATTGTAGTCCTGCTGCAATTGTAGACAGACTCGCGCATCCACTACGAACCTATGACAATGCATAATAACTACGAAAAAAAATATTTAAAATTATTTTACAATACTTGGGAATTCCTTGGATGATAAACTCTTTCCTACTCGAATTGTTAACAAAACAGAACAATTGTTCATCACAGTACTAATTGGCATGCACAGATAATGATAATCCGAAATACATCGTGAGAAAAGCTAAATTTTATCCGTGATCGGAAATTTCTTGATACTTGCCGGAATACAATACACAACATACAATATATGCACCTTTTTTTTTAAATTGTAAACACTTGAGCAAAATAAAATAGCAGTCGTGAGAACCTCTTGTTGTCTAGAGAATAAATCTCAAAAATCAATCAAGAAATGATCGAGTTATTAGCGTTCAGTAATTTAATTTTTCGTGATGGTAGCCATTTTTTAAATTTCTATTTGGCATTCAACCATCGCTGTAAGCCTGCTCTGTATTTGCGCTCCAGAATAATATAGACACAGTATAAATTTTCGAGCCGTTCTAGATATTTACACAACGCTCTAGGTATGCGACGAATAAAGGAAAACTAAAACTATTTGAACCGCCGCTGGCGGCCAATTGCCAAGATTTTAGATCGGAATTTGAAAAATGTACGATAAATTCATACAAACTTCTTAACTAGGAAAATTGAATTGGCCTTCCTGAAAGAGGTGGATTTTATTATGGTGCACATTTGAATTTAAACCTCCTTGGTCTTTTTCAGAAGCAAGGTGTACAAATCCGTTGCATCGTACGAAAAATTGGCTAAGATCAGGATCAACACAAGCACCTTATTTTGCTCCTCATGGTCACAGGTTTGGTCAACCGATTGCTCATCACAAAACTAATGGCTGCCTCGCAACGGTTGCCTAAAAAATACAGTTATCAGCTACCTGATCAATGGTTGCACGCCAGTGAACCCTCAGGGTATTAGCCACCGCAAGCTGTCAATCCAATATTTGATCCCCGCCACTCCGCACAGCTTGAATAATACCGAACGAATGATTTAGTTTGCGAAGGTGTATCCCTTTTTATCGTTCACTGCAACAGAGTTTATTGCTACATTGAAATCATCACTGCAACATTGAAATGGAGATCACTGAAATACTATGCATGTAGTAAATTTAGCCTTCAAAACTATATTTTAAAACATCACCTTTTATTTGCGTTACTTTCAATAGTTTACAATTGTAGAAAGATATTCTTTTATAGTTGACTCAATACGCGGGGAATTTTGCAACCGATTGATTTAAACACATTGAAAATCAATCGAAGAAAAATTAAGTTATAAGCGTTTAATTTGTATTTTATCGGACGTTATTTTAGGATTTTCAAATGACACCCTAACCTTGCCGTAAGACGTAAATTAATATTCTCAGTAGGCCTACAGTATCTTCGGTACAACTTTACCGAACTTTTCAACAGCTGAACGGTAATCCGATTTAACGGACTCGGTAAAATTCTGACAAGTTCCGGTAATTTTGTACTGAATACTGTACCTCTTCACCGAAATCCGGTAAATCGGATTGAACGTTCAGGTTGTTGAAACGCTGGCAAAAATTACCGAATACTGTAAAATCTTCTAAGTGTGTACGTCAAAAAATCGTTATTTCTATAGTGAATGTCTAATATGCACTTTCAAATCTGAAAGCCACGAATCACACCTAAACAATATGACTGGGTAGGATTAAAAAAAAATGACGTTTCGATCGAATATACTTTGTACGGAAGGTGGTCTAGCATCTCCTAATCGTCTACTTCGCTTCTTAGAATATGATGCAAAAGATAAGTCAAATGTAGGTGAAATAGAAGTGGAGACAGATTATCTTATACAATTTTGACATGTTTCATGATATACATTTAAAAAGTCACTTAATGTACAGTCCAAAACTCACTAGAAAACACAGCACATCTTGAACTCATGGATAATCGATAGTTAAGGAACTGCATATTTTTTATAACAATGCAGAGATGTAATTCATATATTGGCTTACACTGCGCTCTGTTTGCTGACATTTAAATATGTATTTGATGCCAGATGCACACAAATGTCTCGGTCCACTCACGTGCTTCATCAGCCAGTACGAAAAATTAAACCGTTCTCGCAAACCTCGATAGCCGGATGCACACTAATTTTATAAATTCTTTCTATAAAGTCTTTATAAATTACACCAGAGATGCATCATAAAAGCGACACAAGCTAACGCCAAGATATAAATAATGCAAACCCAATATCACTATCCCACCAACAAGCTTTACTAATTAGGCTTAGGAAGCGATAGGAGGTGATAAAACAAATCCTAAACCCTCTATTTGGCACGCCGCAGATATCCACCTACTAGACGCAAGCGAATTATCCGTAACATCTTGTTCAACCAGCATTGTTAACTGTATTATGATGCCATATTTTAAATTCCAACTTAATTTCAAATGAGCGAGATGAGGCGGCAAAACCTTGGCAATTATTACCAGGCTTTTGGTTCAAATGCCAAAAGTTCACCCACAGGCAAAAGGAGCATAAACTAATCTCTCTAGCATCTATGCTCCCAACGATAAAGTACAAATTATCACACTGTTTAACTCTACATAGAAGTGTTTGGTACGGGAGGTCAACCCTTTCTTCCTTCCATTTATTCAAAGTAGTAGAGCGATTATAGATCTTTCTGGAATCACTCTATACCGTAGAATCCTATCTGCGGCACATACTACGCAATTGGCCTGGCCGATGACAAGAAAAATGATGTATTCAATAAAGCATCATTTTTCAGGATGCTAACTTTAAAAATGCGTGTTCTTACTCCGTAGTAGAGAAAAAATGTCATGCACAAATGGGACACTGTGAGCGAAACCTCTTTAAGAAAATTTACAAGAAAGAGGGTGTGAGCGTTGGAATGGTACGAATTGAAACTTGAAAATATGGAGAACAATGTACTTTTGAAGATGTACCGAGAAATGGTCGGACCGATCCTGTGGGTCCTGCTATTCACAAGAAAATCAGCGATGCCTATAAGCAGAAACCATCGGTTTCTGTTCGAGATGTGGCGAAAAAGATAGGAACCTCGACACGTCTAACGGGATACGTGCAAAAGAGCGCCCTGGACTCAAAACATACGGAAGCAAAAGAAACCCAAAAAAGAACTCAAATCAGGCCACTATGTGATACAAGCTTGTGTAGAAATTCTGAAGGTATAATCATGGACGATGATACGTATGTAAGATTGGAATTTAAAACCCTTCCCGGACCTTCCATCTGAACTCCTCCGTAGATCGCAACGCCATCCGCTCAGATACCAAGGGCGCGTTTGTCCTCCATAAGCAATATCCATGTTTCGTGGCCGTAGAGGACTACCGGTCTCATTAATATTTTGTAGATGGTCAACTTTGTAGTTCGGCGAAGGTTGTTTGATCTTTGCGTCTTTTGGAGTCCAAATTAAGCACTATTGCCAGTCATAATGCGCCTTTGTATATCTCTGGTGGTGTCGGTATCGTCAGTCACCAAACCGTCGATCTGAACTCATGGTAGGAGGCTAACATTGTCTTCTCGTGAGCCTCTTCCTTTCCTTTTTTTTTTTGTTGTCGACGCATTAATCACAAGCCCAATCCTACATGCTTCAGCCTTAAGACAGATCGTCGCATGTTGCTCCGATTTCCTATTATTCACCACCGTGACCTCAGTTTTATGGTGGGCTAGCTCCAATTGCCTGGAGCTCATCCATCTCTCTACAATTCCGATGGAGTGCGAGGCCGTTAGCTCGACCTCTTCGATGGATTCACCACATATCCTCAGGGTGATGTCATCCGCGAACCCGACTATCTTCACCCCGTTCGGGAACTCATGCCGCAGTACCTCGTCGTACATCTTGTTCCATAACACCGGACCCAGGATCGAACCTTGTGGGACGCCTGCGGTGATCTGAACACGTTTCTGGCCTGCCTCTGTATTGTATACCAGTACGCGATTCTGGAAGTAGCTTCCGAGAATCTTGTACAGGTACCCAGGAACCTGTAGGTGTTGGAGCGAGTCGGCGATAGACACCAATTTTCCTGGCGTCCGGGAAGACGCCCTCGTCCAGACACTTTTGCATCGCCACCCTGAACATTTCGGGATCCAGCAAGATAGCTGTCTTGATGGCCAGGTTCGGAATACCATCCGGTCTCGGTGCTTTGTTCACCTTTAGCGACTTTGATATCGCAATGAGTTCCTCATTCGTCACCGCCTACCCTTCCGTCGCTATGACAGCGTTAAAGTCTGGGATACTGGCGGGGGATCATGGACCATGGAGAGTCCCCCAACCTGCAGCAGCTCTGATGAACGCTCGGTTGGAGCCGCCGATCCTCTCGTTATGGCCGTTACTACCCGGTAGGCGTCACTCCACGGATTCGCATTGGCCTTCTGACACAGACCCTCAAAGCAGGCTCACATGCTGACCTTTTCCCTTTTCAGTGCGGCCTTCGCGGTGACTAGCGCCCCTCTACGCTCGATTCTCTCGGCGTCTGACCGCGCTCTTTGCACCCTCCGTCTTGCGTGCAGGCATGTTCTTGGGAGGTCGGCAATCGAATTCGTCCACCAATACACCGGCGATCTTCCATTCCTCGGTTTGACTTCCCTCGGCATGGTCGCATCGCACGCTCGTGTAAGTGTCATAACGAGTCGTTCGCCGCAAGGCTCCTGGGTTTCGCGTAAATTTCGTTCCCTCTCAAGCGCTTCTTTAAAAGTCTCTACACCAAAGTAGGACGTCCTCCATCTGTGGGTGAACCGAGTGGATGCTCCTTCTTCTGCACGCTGCCTTGTATTGTGATCGATATAATAACGAACCGTCCAGTGTTTATTTCCCTTGTGGGACATCCGACACGATGCGCATCTTGGAAGCGCCAGTTGCAGTTTCACCTGGGGACTACCTGGCCCGCTTGGAGGTCCCTGCCCCCATGGGTAGGGGTGGACTCTCCGACCGAGACGGATGCTTCCGTCTGGGTCTGCGTCGAGGCTATATCCCTCGCCCTTTCGGTGGCTGCTAGCCGTTTTAACTCTTTGGCACTCTGTTCGGCTAGGGGCTTGGCCTCCAGCTCTTCCCTCTCCTTGCATGCAGCCTGCACTGTCATGCTTAGCCTAAAATGGCTCAGTTTGAGGTCCTGAGCAATGTTGTTGCGTGACGACGTGAAGCCGATAATCGCGTTCAGACATCTCCAACACTTTAGGAAGGGTTTCCCGCATCCTATCCATAGCCGGGATGAGTCCTGGCCCATCCATGGCCACGCCTAGCTTGATGACACCTGCGTCCGATGCCGTAGCACTACCGGACGTGTCGCTCACGTCCGATCCCATCGTTTTACGCGGTGGGGACCTCACTAGACCGCTTTTAGCGAACGGATTCGCTTTCTCCTGGGTTTTATTAGTTTCCTCCATGTTGTTGGGTCCCCCTCCAGCCACTATCCAAGCCCACGTGGAGTAGTCGCTATTGTGATCCCATGGTTATCTATGCGAGCTTGAAAGCGAGCAGGGAGGTCATGCGAGGGTTGACACGGCCCTTCATGGGGAACCGTGTTCAGAGCCTGATCAGCATAAGACAGGTGGGACGGGCACAACCTGTGCCGCGAAAACCTCGCCATTTCCTACTCGGTGTCACCTGGCCATACTGAGAGAGACGGCATAGGCGCCAGTTCGAATACAACGGTACCACTTATTTGTCTTTTCGCAGCCAGTTGCCATAATTGAGGTTTTACTGGCATCCACCCCAATGCGCCGTATGGCGCTCCCTCCCTAGCTCGTTTAGTCGTTAAGAGGAGCTTAAAGTTTCCAAGGTGCACCACGGGGAGGCGAACTACATTCACACCTCACGGAAGAAAGTGCCGAGTGCCTGAAAAAACGCATTCTACCATTCACTGCTACAGTTGCGCTGCAATTTAGAAACTAGGAGGTAAACCTCCGTATGCTATTGTATATGACTCGTCTAACACTGCTACTGATATAAGCCACATGGATAGGTTTATTCTACTGCTGCTAATGGTCTTTCCCAAGCGGGCCCTCCGCGTCCTATCTCAAATATACATGCTTGTCATCATTGGTCTGATACCCTGATCATAATATCAATAACCAAAACACCTGGTTTACTCTTTTTCTAATAATTGAAAGTAATTGCAATATTTTCAAAAGGCGTGAATGTCCTTTTGAAAATATTGCAATTACTTTCAATTATTAGAAAAAGAGTAAACCAGGTGTTTTGGTTATTCATTCCATAAAACAAATGGATGAATAACAAAATAAGTTGCCAAGAAAATACATAAAAAGTGTGGTTTTAGTATTTTCCCTTAGATAGAAAGTAAGAAGCCGAACAATGAATCGCGCATAAGCCGCCAGTATCACCTGATGTTAGTGCCTTTAAATAAACGTTCTACGACGTGGCAGTTAAAAAAATGCAATAATGTGTGATACTTTCACTACTGGTAAAATTCTTGGACTCACATGCATGTTAAAAGCATGAGATACACCTTCTCACCGCCAACAAGGTGAAAAATTTGACCCACGAGAGGGCTGATTTTAATTAAAAAGACTATTAAAACAAAGCTAACCGATATAGAGAAGAATTGTTCTATGGTCTCAAGGCTATTCGCCTCTCTAAGCGGACCCTCCGCATCCTACTCTTTTGATAAATCCTTAGCCTTTAATTCTTTGCCAGCATCCATCCTAGGAACACTTTTCGATGACCTTTGTTCAGTTCGAAAGGTCTGACAACCTAATACCTAGCTAAGTAATATGTTGTTAGAGTTAGTGCATTGATCATGGCTGTCGTATAGACCCTACATTTAAATTATAATATTTGAAATTTGTGCACCTGAAACATCAGGACTCATTATTAGTGGCTCACAATCATGATCAAAACACTCACCCTTTTCAATAATGAAGCGAACAATAAGATTAATGATACCAACTGTATAGGTATATTTGATGTTCAATCAATGACTATTATAGAATAAACAGCAATGAAAGAATTGTCAAACCAATGAAAACTGCACTTTTGTTCGTTTCCCTAAATTATTGAAATCAGGTATTTGTAGTTTGTTTACTAGCTTCGTCTAACAGTGAATTGCGGCTAAGCCCACTAGTATCACTCCTCTTTCAGTGCCTTCAAATAAACGTACTACGACGTGGCAATATAAAGAAAGTAGGTTGTGATACTATCACTACTGATCATGTACATGGTCTCTTATGCCATTCGATGACCAGAGCGAGCGATATTGACATTGCTACTTTTTCGATAAGATCTCATCGTATGCGACATTGTCTTTTTGTTCCATTTCATTTCGGCTCTTTTTGTTTTCGTAAGTATTATATTCAAACACCCTTATCTGATTTAACGCTGCTATTGTGTCAATCATCCTTCACCAGCTTTATTCAGTCACCAAACTTCAACTTATAACCACCCATTAACAAATAAATTCTTCACCACTCATCCAAACTAGAGCACCCCACGACCAGGCCAGAAGTTGGTTCATCTAAAGGGAAAACAACTTATGTAAAAACAACACCGATCAGTTTTTTCTGCTTCTTCCATGCATTATTGCTTCAAAACTTGATGCGATTACTGTACTTCTGACTCTTTCCTTCCCATTCATTCCAACATTACGATGACTAATATGACACCGAAAACCATCCGGCTTCATTCCCCCTTCGGAACGCGAATTACATGCACAGTCGAATGACGACAAAAGATTGCTCGAGAAGTCGGCCTCGTCCCCTCCCCCTTCCATCCTCATCCTCGTCAACGGTGCTGAAAAATGCACGTGTTCAAAAAGTTCAACCACCGCGCGCTTCCACCCACCCACCAACCAACCGATCCTTATCCATCCCATCCTCATCCACATCATCATCAAGTGGCACCATCCAAAAGTTATGGAAGGGGGAAAAAGCGCCCTCTCAATATCGACGACGCTCCGAAAAGGGATACACAACACTTACACTGGCGGCTTTTATTATAAATGCATTATCATATCCTTCGACGACCTGTACAGTGCGAGCGGCCTTGGATCGACCACCATCATGAACGAGCGAAGCCGGCCGAACGGGACGACGCGACGGTGGCTATTGAAATTGAATCAAATTCATAAACACCATATGGTCAAGCGAAAAAGAGGGAGCGAAAATATGACTACTCCCTTGCAGTGCTCGCCGGTTCCAAGATCCGAACTAATACCCATCGGTCGCGGGAGGAAGGAAGGAAGGAAGGAGACACGTATAATTAGGGGATGAGGGTACAACTGCATTCGGCCGGGGACGTTCCGCGAGCACTTAGCGTGAGCAAATAGTTTTGCGGTGCGGGCCGTCCTTAGATAGACTCCTCGGGTTCGGCCGACCAGCCGAGGGGTCGGAGTCCAGGGAAGACCCACGAGTTTACAACTTCACGCTTCTTCGCTTCCGACCGGGAGCCGGGTTTTAAATAGTTGTTGGCTCATGTGTGCGTGGTTTACGCGGTAATTTTTTTTCCGGATCTGATCCGAGTTTGAGTCGAGGATTTTCAGGAAAACCAGCTGCAGTCATTATTCGTATATTATGCGCGAGGACGAGGTAAACCGATTAAAATTAATCAGGCTAATTTTTTTGCCCCTGTCTGGTCTGAGGGATTGAATGGAAAACGGGGGCAAAGAAGTTTAATTTCGGGGTTTTAGGCGCTATTTAAGAGCGCGAATGGTATTAATGACCCGGATTAGGAAGTGATACTTGTTGGGAGGAAGCAAGTCGATTATGTTTGTGGAACAGGTTGTGATGTGCACATTTGTCGCAATTCGGTATTTTTTTGTGATTTTATTTTTAGTATTAGCATTAAGGACTGTATCGTTAATTATTGGTACAGAGAAACACTGGGTTGTTTAAGCTTGTATTTCTTTTTTGGAGTGTAAATTACAACAATAATGTTTCTTAGCTATGCAATGATCAAATATCACTAATACATATTAAGTTGTTCGTTGATTTCACTAGGTCACGCACTTGCTTCTCAATGTTCCTCATTAGATTTTGGATAACTGTTCCATCGATGCTTCTGCTCACAATTACCTAATCCTTTTTTTGACCATGTAGATCCAGCAACATATTATGTGCAGGGTTGCCACATAATTTTTCGTTCCCATGTATAGTTTTTGACAGTAAATTTTTTTTTCTGTGCTATAGTGCACCGAATCTTGGCAGAAATCTTTGCTTCAAATTTTGTGTTGTAAAAGTAGATAGGAAACTTTTCAGGTGCCTGAATGCTAATTCACTTATATTTCGTAATTTCGTAAATTGAGTTGAATGCAACATCTAATCAGTTTTCTATCCGACAATCAGGTTTAGTTAGATAAAGGGTGTCCACGATGAAATTGCCACACACAAAATTGTTTCGCAAAATTCAAGTTTTCATCCGATTGCCATCAAATTTTCAGGGATTGAGAAATAACTATTAAACTTCATTTTACCATTTTACTCGTATTTTATTTACAGTCCATACGCAAATGCCCGCACCTTGGTCTTAACGCCGGCCATATAATTCTGCACAACCTGTGAATCAACCGTTTTTTGCATGTAAACCCATACTTTCTTCAGTTCCTCGACTGTCTTCACTACCTTAGGTCGTTTAAGAAGGTGCTGCTTCATAATCGCCCAGTACGGATAATCTCGATGGGGCGGAGCCCGGAGTGTTGGGAGGGTTGACCAATTTCGGCACGAAATTGACCTTATTGTCCGCATACCACTTCAGCACGTCCTTGGAGTAGTGGCATGAGGCCAAATCCAGCCAGAAGATTCTTGGGACGTTGTGGGCCTTCAGGAGAGGAAGCAGCCGCTTCTGGAGGCACTCTTTTATGTACACCTGTCCGTTCATCGTGTCCTGGGTCACGAAAGGTGCACTCCGCTTCCCGCACGTGCAGATGGCTTGCCAAACCAGGAATTTCTTCGCAAATTTGGACATCTTCTGAGTGCGGACATGCTCCGGAACGCTGAACTTATCCTTGGCCGTGAAAAATAGGTTGCCGGGGATCTGTTTGAAGTCGGCCTTCACATATGTTTCGTCGTCCATGATGCAGCTTTCAACTTTCGTCAGCATGTTGAGGTACAACTTCCTGGCACGGGTTTTTGGCGGACTTGTTCTGCTTCTCGTCGCGATTAGGGGCCTTTTGTACCACACGCGGTTCGTATAGTCACATCCCGAACGGTGGCGTTAGGATTTCGGTTGAAGGCCCCAACTACGCGGTTGTGATTTTTGGTGTTGTACGGAATACTTTTTCCTTCACTTCTGGGCTTCCGATCGGTGGTCAACCGTTCCTCGAATCGCTTAATCACTCGCGACACCGTGGAATTCGCGATTCCCAACGTTTTAGCGGCGGAACGATGCGAGAGATCCTTGTTCTCGTGATGAATGCGCAAGATTTTATCACGCACGAGCTGTTCTTTCGACTCCATTTCCGCGAGTTTTGATTACAGGACTTTAAAACTTGCAGGATGTAAATAATGCACTATGAACTAAACCCACCCAAATTTTCATTAAATTCTACCCAACGGTTGAAAAGTTAGAGCAATTTCATAGTGTGGCAATTTCATCGTGGACACCCTTTAGGGCTATTCTGCTATTTCAATTATAAGCTTTCCTACATCACACTACAGCAGAACGGATTTTCTTTCTACAGGAAAACCGGATCAGTATACAAGGCATTCATGTTCTTGGGGGAAGCCGATGTATACATATATGCAACTTTCTTCCAAGATAAATATACCAAATTTTCTGAATGAGATCATGATCATGATATTTCGCTTTCTTTCCAGAATTAAGTTGAGATATCAGTGTAAACAATATAAATGTGCATAACATAAGGAAAGCATTGAAAAAATTAGATGTCTCCAAATGAAAAATTTAGCTTTGGACAACTCCCTTGTTTTGGCTTTTCAATATTTCGATCGGAACCGGTATTGCTATTATCTCTTACATTCCAAAACTTTTTGAAGCAAACGTTTATGAAAAACTGTTATGTCAAATTGAAAATCGAATCTCTACCTTGCAATATGGATTCTTCAAAGGACGGGCAGCTAATACAAATTTACTCGAATTAGGTTATCTATTCGCTGGTTGCAATGGACGACGGAAACCATGCTGAAGCTTTGTATACAGACTCCAGCTAGGCATTTGGTCGCATTGATACACCCATGCTTCTATTCAAACTGCAAAAAATGGGTATTGAGCCAAATTTTCCTAAATGGCTCGATTCTTATCTTACTGATCGACAACAAATAGTCAGATTTAAAGGCAAGACTTCAAATCCTATTCGAGTTTCTTCAGGAGTTCTTCAAGGCTCCCATCTTGGCCCTCTTTTATACTATTCGAAAACGATACATCCCTCATTTTAAAAAAAAAAAACCTTAAAATGCTTATTAATGCCGACTATTTAAAAATATTTTTAGAAAAAACCACAAGGAAGATATAAAACTATTAAGAAACGACGAACTCTTATTTTTTAATTGGTGCAAAAACAGCCTTTTGCAGCTAAACGTCAAAAGATGTAAATCAATATCATTTAGCCGAAAGCAAAATGCACTAGACTGTACAATCTCTCGAGGAATTCAAGCAGTTGAATAGTGCGGAAGAACTATGGATTTAGGAGTTATTTTAGATAAGAAACTAAAAGGCGTTGACCAGGGTTGCAAAATGGTGAGTCGACAACTGTGATGGAGCGTGCGTCCCCGCAACATAGCTCTGGTCTTCACAAGTTCCTACCTCATGCTTCCACGGGTCAAGAGATGACAAAGACCGCCAGCTAAGGGTTGCGTACTTAGCTGGAAGTGCAGCCTGGTCACTGTTGTCCTTCTGACTTCAGCTAGATTGAGGAGGTGCGTGCCGAGCGTCTGTCCACCAAGGAGGTGCGGCTCAAACAGCGGCTGAGTAAGAAACGTTGTATCTCGTCAGCTATACCTTAGGAGGCAGTCCCACCAACGCAATGTAATCTGAAATCTTACCATCCGTAAGCTTTAGTCCACCATTGAGCGAGATAAGGCGCTATAACCTTGGCAATTATTGCCATGCTTTTGGTTTAAATGTTCAAAAGTTCACCCACAGGCAAAAGGAGCATAAAATAACCTTTCTAGCATCCATGCTCCCAACGATAAAGTACAAATTATCACATTGTTCAACTCTACATGGAAGCGTTTGGTACGGGAGGTCCACGCTTTCTTCCTGTCGCTCTATTTCTTGGAATCCTCTCTGCGGCACATACTACGCAGTTGGCCTGGCCGATGACAAGAAAAATGATGTATTCAAGAAACCATTATTTTCCAGGATGCCTTCAAAAATTGGCTGCGTTAGTGTGAGATTATATTAGATAAGAAACTAACATGTGTTGACCACTATAACACAATAATCAGTAATTCAACTAGTATTCGAGGATTCATAAAACGATTTAGTTACAACTTTTATGAATCATACATAGTAGAAAAATTAAAAGTTGCATATGTGAGGTCAATACTTGAATATTTTAGCGTAGTATGGTCACCTTTTTCAGTCACGCACGAACAACGAATAGAATCAATTCAAAAGCAAATTATACTGTTTGCACTTCTAAAATTAGGTTGAACAAGATTTCTTTTACCATCTTATAAAGCTCGTTCTATGCTCATCAGCATCCAAACATCAAAAGGGCGTCGAGAATTTGCAATGGTCTCAGTTGTAAGCGATATCGTTTAGCATCGATTCTTTGATTATGAAGAACTTTTATCAAAACTTAATGTTTACATTCCAAGTCGACAATTACGAAATCGTACACATTATGCTAAATTTGGGCCTTTAGATCGGATGATGGCAACATACAATATGCATTGTGAAAATATTGACTTTAAAACGACAAAATATAAATTGAAGCAATACTTTAATGATATTTGATAAAAAGCTGCTGACAAATGTACCAGAATATAAGCCAAACACCGTTAAAAATGTATTTATATAGATTTAAGTTACAAAACATGTAAACATAACTGTAACTAAAGGTCTACACGTGATTGACGTCAAATAAATAAATAAATAAATAAATAAATAAATAAATAAATAAATAAATAAATAAATAGACGACGGGCAACCTGGTTCAGGAGTCCTAGAGGGTTTGAGCTGTTTAGTGGAAGTCGAGTTATTAGTACGAGACACTGAAGAAGTCTGCACATTGTAGACGAAATACGCGTGTCTGTCGAAGATAAGCAAAGGTAGTTGGAATTAAATGGAGATTACTAATTTTTCTTCTAAATTATAGCTGCTGGTTCAGGAGGTTGTGTCTACCTTAAATGTAGGCTTTGTGGTAGCTAACGTGAATGGAGTGTTCTTCTGCAGCTGCTTCGCGGTCGATCTTCGGTTTTCTTGAACAATTTTACCACACAAGACCCTGTCGATTTATCGATTCCCAAATGTTTCGCAATCCACCTGGGGGATTGGTCTGGATTTTCCACAACCACTCTTTTATTTTTTGTTAAAGCACCTCTTGCTTGGAAACCATCTCAAAAACATTTGAGAGTATGTTACGCACATGTACAAATTACACTCTTAACTAATTTTACCCATGCTATGCACAAAAGAAAGTGTTGCAAATTTTTCCAGTACAATTTTTATTGACGTCTGCCCTGGTGAAATTAAACGCGCCAGCGTCGATAGCTTTTACTCGATGTTTGCATTGCACTTTTAAGCTACTTAAATAGCAGGGTAGAAAACATCAGTAGCAATAAGGAATTCAACTTAAACCCGTTAAACACAAAATACATCAGGGGAAAAGGCCCACGAGAAGGCAATCCCACCCCGATTTCAGATCGACGGTGATGCAATCGAGGCGGTAGGTGAATCTGGGCTCATTGGTGACCGCCGATAACGACACTAGCAGAGGGCTACAAAAGCGAATTATGGATGGCAGTCAACATTAGACTCCAGAAAACCCTAAGGTTGAACGAATTTCAACGATCTACAAGTTGACCATTAGACCGATAGCCCTCTACGGTCACGGAACATGGATATTGCTCGTGGAGAACCAATGCACCCTTGGTGTCTTTAAACGGAAGATGTTACGTACTATCTACGGTGGAGTGCAGATAAAAGACGGAAAGTGGAGGAGGCGAAAAGAGAAAGAGAAAAGACGCGCGCAGGTGCGTTGATCAAGTAGATGCATCGCACCATTGGCCAATGGTAAGGTAAATAAGTAGCTGTAATCTATGAAAATTTAGCCAGTGGCCGCGTCGGCGGTAAAATATTACACATGCTTTCTACACTATTATTGAAAAGTATCGGTAATCTTGACAATTTCTATTTCTGTATAGGAGCGCCGTTCGAAAAATTCTGTGATCGACCATTTTACGCTCGATTGGTGATTTTGAACGATAAAATCTTCTTTTTGGCCGAGTGAAGGTTTACGATAAGTATATGATTCGAAAGTTAGAACATCAACGCGGAAACCCTGTTGCTAACTAAATTCATTACGTTTAAACTAATTGAAAAGTACTAAGAAGAAAATATGTCTAAACGTACAGAGCTATTGGTCGAAAATGACATCATATTTGCACCACACTCAGTGGAGACGTCCGAATAACCAACAGTTCTGCATCCATACGTGACAGAAGTGTTGTGGAAAGAGAAGGTTGAGGGAAAGGCAAAATTACGCTCGACCCGTATTCCCCGTCGGCTCAAGAAGTACGCCGAGCACGTTGGTAGGAAACACCGCCCATGACAATAAAAATACCAGAATCATCCCACGTCATCTGTAACTGGCCATCCGCAACGACGAGGGGCTGAATAAACGTTTCTCCGGAGTGAACTTCTCACAGGGTGGTGTCCTGCCCAATATTCCAGTCATCCTGCTGCCCAAGAAGACCGTGAAGAAAATTTCAATTGCGAACTACGTTCCCTCCGTAAACAACTAAAATCCGTCCTTTTCAGCACGTACAAATCAATTTGCCAACTAAAGAGTATGTTTGATTGTAATTTCTCTTGGGCACATCGAAATTTCCATTACCACGCTCCGGCTCAACATGGCGACCATCTTGGCAGTGCTGCAGAAGAACACTCCATTCACTTTTACAACCGCGTAGACACAACCTCCTGAATCGGGTACTTGCCCGTCGTCCATAATGCCGCCATATTGGAGCTGTCCGCAAACCAGTTTCCATTGCCGGCTTCCATGCAGCCTGCACTGTCATGCGTAGCCTAAGAAGGCTCAGTTTGAGGTCCTTCGCAATGTTGTTACGGGATAACGTAAAGTCAATAAATCGCGTCCAATTGCTCAGACACCTTCAAAACTTTAAGAAGGGTTTCCCGCATCCTATCCATGGCTCGGATGAGTCCTGGCCCATCAATTGCCACGCCTAGCTTGGTGACGCCTGCATCCGAATTGTTCACAACGATAAGATGACAATATTAGTTATTGCTTCCACAATAGAATCTAATGTAAATTGAGGCATCGACAATAGAAACGGGGGGTTGTTTTGTATTTTAACTGTAGAAAAAATCATTATTTTCCGAACAAATTTGAGTCAATTTACAATTCATTGTATTGTTTCTCAATTGTTGAAAATCCTAGCATATGGAGTGAATTGTAAATCTACTGTATTGACAATATGCCATTTTCATTTATCTGATTCATGAACTATAAGATTCATGGTCGGAAGTAGATTTTAATGTTGTTTTGTATTATTTGTATTATAGTTTTGTAATTGAAATTTTTATCCGGGTTTCTCGTGCACTGTAGTCTTTACTGTAGGATCACTCCAAGTCCTATATTTTGATAGAAGGCCCGGATATCCGTAGTGTTATATGACTAAGTTCAATGAATTGACGTGTGTATATATGCATCTGTATGTGTGTGTACAAAGATATGAGATATAACATTAAAGAATTTGCTCATAACAAGTCGACGGGGAATTGGGGTTATGTCTCTATTAGTAAAGTTAACCAAAACTGTTTTTTCAGCGTTCAGAGTTTAATTGCCAAGACATTTCGTGATTGCCGGGTACAAAAATAGTTCAGTTTAGATCTTCACGATGATTCAATAAATAATAATTTACTTAAGACATCCCAAGTAACCACAAGCATTATATTATTACACTTATTCAACCCAAAATCAACATCGGTAATGCGGGATCGCATAAATTGTCAAGTAATGAAGCGTAAGATTAGCTTAAAAATGTAGTGATGCATTACCAATGCAATAATGCTACTTTAGCAATGTCTTATGGCATTACAAAAGATATAGCATTAGTTCGCGCCATTGTTAGCTTTAATCTATCTTCAATGTTGCACTATATATGGATGTGATTACAGCCTCGTGGTTACTTGGGATATTACAACAGAAAAGTAGTTTATAAAGTTCTGATTAGACATTTTATTATTTTGAACTCTGATTTCTTATGTATCGGATGTAGCTTACCAAACATCTTCCAATTGCAATGAATTAATCAATTATTCAATAATTCTAAATATTAAAAAGTTGAATAATAAAAAAATCTGATACATTAAAAATATTAAAATTTTATATCTAAAACATTAAAAATCTAAAGATATAAACATCTAAACATCTTCATCTAAAAATCTAAATATTTAAAAATAGAAATATCTAAAAAAAATTTCAAAATTTTTACTTAAAATCCAAAAATCCAAAAATTCAAAAATCTAAAAATCTAAAATTCTGAAAATCTAAAGATCTAAGAACCTGAAAATCTAAGAATCTAAAAATCCTTAAATTTTATTATCTTAAAATTTCAATATCCTTAAATGAATCTGAACATCCATAAAATCTAGAAATAAAAAAATCTAAGAATTTGAAACATTTATAAATTTAGAAATCTAAGAACGAAAATTTTAAGACTAAAAGAATCGTTTTGAAATTCGGCCACAACATTTTTCTTTTTACACTTTGTGAATCTTCTGGTAAAGTATGTGTGCAATCAGTTTTTAGAAAACTCCCCTTGACAATAATAGAAATAAAACCGCCAAACCTTTCATTTGCTGTATCTTAAAATTTCTAAATAAAAAAAAGCAAATATCTAAAAATTTCGAGAACTAAAAATTTAAGAATATGGAAGTATCGAAACCTTAAAATGTATAAATTAAAATATTCCCAAATTGCTTTAAAATCAATATATTTGGGATTATTATAAAATTAAATCCATTATAAAAAAGTTCAAATTAAGAGCAGTGAAATAGACCGAACTATCAATATTTTTACAACATCACTAAAATCATGTATAAAAAAAAATTCACTGTGCACTGATTTATCGGTAAAAGGCAATGCAGCTCAAAAGTAATGTACATTAGGATAGGACAAGTAATGGTCAAGGAATGCTTCTACTGTCGGAATTACTTACCTTGTATGCAGTTGAAAAGGAGGACAAACTTCGTAACGTTACTAACGTCTGCCCT
Organism: Aedes japonicus; assembly: GCA_034211315.2. Taxonomy (NCBI): domain Eukaryota; kingdom Metazoa; phylum Arthropoda; class Insecta; order Diptera; family Culicidae; genus Aedes; species Aedes japonicus. The sequence continues at coordinate 28,922 of JASCZW010002557.1, forward strand.
GGTAATCTTTATAGGGCTGTCACTTTTCATTGCGGAATAATATTCTGTTGGATTACTACGCAAGAAAAACTAACATTTCACCCATACGGAAGCAGTTATCAAAATTACTTCGGTAAAAATTATTTCGAGTCTTTACTTTTCAGCTGCATACTAGGCTCAATTCAGTGGTTAGCCAAGTTTTTTGATTCGAAATTTGTCCGTAAAAATAAAAACAAAGTTTTCCCGACGATGGTTTTATTCGGCAAATGTTTTGCCAGTAATGCCCTTCAAAGATATTATTGTCGATATATATTAACTTTAACAAACACTTCTTATTGAAACAGTTTTGACCATTCAATGCAAAAATCCGGTATGTCCAGTCACTGTTAATTTTCATTATAGATGGTTTTTGAACTTTCTCACGCCTGACAGAATTCTATCAAGTTGTGGAAATAAACTCTATTCGTTTTAGACCCCGTTCAGGCTACGAGCTATATTACTTGATGTAACGCATCTCGATATGAGACGTCCGATGCATTATTTCCAGTAAATTTTAGATATACGAACATATCAAGCTTCCTTATATCAAGTGATTTAGCTCGTAGTCTGGACGGCACATTACATTTCCTATTATTTTTAACAAAATTATTAAATAAAATTCAGCAAATTTACTGATTCGATCAATATGAAGAAAAAATGAAAGTTTGAAGGTAAGCTTTGCCCTACCATGTTTAATTTATAACTTGATTTGTGTTTTATTTGCCATTATTCACTACAATTTGAGTTTATTTCTCGATTATTGGTAGTCTCATACTCTGGAAGGTTTTTTCGCTGGATTTTAATCCCAGTGCATATTTAGTGTTGCTGGATTTTTTATATTCCGTGTCGAAATTTCGTCAATCTCACCCCTTTAAAATTACATGAGAACAAAATCCTTGGACAAGATTCCCGAGGGGGTAGGCTACCTTAACCATTTTTAATTTCAGGACAATCAGAGTTACGAATAAGAAAAAAGTATACATAGCCATGCAACCTGACGTTACCTTGTTCAAGGCCAGTATCGACCTAAAAAGTAAAAAGGTTACGGAATTTTGTTCAATATTACCAAGCGGAATTTTGACAACGGTTCTGCATGGAACGAAATGTCATCTTCACTTACGGAATAATCGAGCGGAATATTTTTCCGAAAGTAAAAGTGACAGCTACACCCAAAATAAAAAAGCAAGATTGTAATGCAATTTTGCATGATTTGGTTTCATTTCTCGTAATGGATCGTAACTTGGAGAAAAAATGCAACACTGGTCGTGGGCAAAAAAGCAACACATTAGTTCGATTAGAAAAATTCAATGTGCTTGCACACACTTGCATGGCTTTGTTTATACCATAAAAAGCTTTGTGGATCATGATGGGCAAAAATGCCTTAATAGAATCATGCGGATTTCTCAAGATATGATTGCAAAAACTGCAATTGCATGTTTTGCTACAATTTCAACTTTTGGGTGTACCATTAGTTTGCGTGGAAACAACCTAACAAATTTAAAATTTATTTTTCGTTTTTTTTTCAGGTTTTTCAGGAATTTATTTTCGATTCTTCACTTTTCCGTTTCAGTAAACGGAATTCAACATGGGTTTGGTATAGAAAAAGAAACTTCTTCCGAACACGATACCGACCTTTAATTAAGAAATTTTAAGAAAAATTCAACAATTTCATTATTAATAAAACTTACTTGCCGAATGTTAACGACCTATCGAATGCAGAATCGTTCTTAATACCTCAATTCCTGTCTTCCTGCTTATTTAGACCAGCCTTTTGTTTGCTTCAATTAGACATGTATTGCAAAACAATTTGTCAGGAAGCAGATGATGAGTAAACCATTTTTGACATCTTTTAGTGCACATGCTGGCTCGATTACCATGTGGCTTTCATAAAACTTTAATAAAACTTAATTAAGCTGGATGGTTTTGGCAATGTTACTTGGGAGCAACTTATCTTAAGGTCACCAAAAATTCAACCGCAAGTCAGTCATGGCCATTTCTGTGTTCTAGCCACCTTCGTGTTAAAGATACACCGCCTAGCACGAAGCTTTGTGAGAGTATAGAGCGGGATCATCATTATCATCATCATCATCAACTCAAAATTAAAAAAAAAACGGTTACCCATTTTCGTGTAAACATATCAAACCATCCCACGAATTTAACTCGAACAAATATGCAAATGAATTCCAGAACTAACGATATCACCTATCACTTACGCATAACTCATTGTCACACCCCTAAAAAGGGGAGGAAGGCAGTCCCCATTCGGTCTGCAGCGATCCGTGATTATCGCGATCCTGAATGCATTATTATTTAATCTAACATACATCCATAGAACACAAACAGGTATCATCACCTGAACCGACCTGGCAGCCGACGATCAGACAAAGGAGCAACCAGTCATAACGTTTCATCCTTTCTTGTTTCCTTTTTGTCATCGTAAAATATGCATAGACCTGCCCGACCCCGAAAAAAAAGAACTCGATGAAAATAAAAGCAAAACATACAACAAAATACAAGTGAATAATGAATGATGTATAATAACCTGCTTTTACCGTGATTAAATCCATCGACAAGGCGGAGGACGAAAAAAAAGAAGGTGAATATAATATCGTTACTTTGGTATCATATTCCACCAATCTCGGCAACGATATTGGAACATTGCATCCATAGCTGTCAGATTGAAATCGTATCCTGTCTCTCTCTTCATCGCCTACTTCTCTATTCGATTGTTGCTCCTTCCCTTCCCGTCAGAAAGAATAGACGCTGCCTGCAGCACAGAGAGAAGTTTCAATCACGCTATTTTGTATGGTAATTGATTCAACCGCCGCGCTTCGTGCCGCATCGTGCCTCGTCTTGCATGAGGGAATAAAGATCACAGACGAAAGATAAATCGATCTTGATGATGCGTTATTTATTAGGGGTGCAATTGCCAAGGGGCCTAAGCATGCATTCGCGGTGATATTGGTGGGAAAACAAACAGTGCTGCGTCTAATCATGTTTACACCCTTTGACTCACTGGGGAAAAATTGGCACCTGTTTCCAATTCCGTCGACGATCGTCGTTAAAAAAGATGATAAGACAGGAACGGTCAATTGATTGAGGCACCACCAAGTGACCACAGGCCGTCCGAATTCATCCGAACGCGGGTGTCGGGGTAATGATAGCTTAGACGGATCGAGCGTTTCTAATTGCTCTTGTAGTCACACCTCGGCAGAGCGGGATCTGAGCTCTGGAAAGTGCGTTGACACGGTCGTTGAATTGAGAGGAGTAGGCCGCGTGGAAATTAATTACCGGACGTTTATCAAACTCCATGACAATGCCATCTGGTGCACGCATAGGAGGCGAACGACGGCCGGTTGTCTTTGAACTGTTTTCGTGGGAACAACTATTTTTTTGGTAAGATTAATTGATCTTCTGGTACTGGTCAGTACATTCAAAAGAAACTAACCATATTCTATTGCAATGCACTTCCACAATTCTACGTTCGAGGACATGTCTTTTCACTAAATTCGCTTCGCCTCGCTGCATAAACAACTTCGAATCAGCACGGACCGGTCAATCCTAAGCGGAAACATATGGGATTTAAATTGTCCCAAGCGGGGAAAAAAGGGAACCGACACCGATCCGTCGGACCGGGGATTACTCACGGATTAATACGTGTCAATTTGCATAACCCAAGCGCAATGCGTTTTGTTCCGATTCTTCCATGCCGATTTGCGGAGTCCTGTTTTTATAATTAAACTTGATCCCTTTTGTCCCGATTTTTCCCTTTTCAAGTTCCTTCCAAACTCGAAACACCGCAAAGTGGTGGCGGCGGCGGGGTGGAAGTATGGAAAAAGTGTCAACTCTGCTCTCGCTCTCCGGAACAATTCGGCTGTCAACTTGTCACATTACCCAGCGGTGAGGCCAATCTGATCCACGTTGACACTTTACAGCTCAACATTGAAACTCGTCGATGCCACTTGTCTCGCGTTGCAGACCGGTAGGATTAAGGGTACTCTTTTTTGGGAAAACCCTTCTCGCCATTGTTGCCATTGAAGGATAAGATAAATAGAATTGAAGAGTGCGAGGAAGAGTGAAAGAGCAAACACCGAGTGCTGAAAGGAACAGGTTGCATCGAGAAGGGACTCTTTATCAGGGGCGTGTGAAGGTTTAGGTTTTCACAAAATACAAAAATGTGGAACTATTGCGTTGGAATTGTTTTGGCTTCGGTAGTTTTCAAGTAGGGCCGGTAAATGACATTAATGTGGCTGAAGTTATTCCTGTCCTGTGGCATAAATGTAGCCGGAGTTATCTGTGTGTGGAGTCTGATCGGCTTAGATTATCTTTATCTAAAAATAATTAAATTTGTTGCTTGAAAATGAGACGAAGGATCAGTAATTTCCATTTAATTTCAACTACCTTTATTGCTTATCTTGACAGATACGCGTATTTCGTCAAAAACATGTACAGAAAAATGATCAGTTGATTTGCCCTGGTCCGAGAGGTTGATGGAACTGGATGATGCAAAATGTAAAGAAAAGCCTGGAGAAGGCCGCATCTGGACATCGGTATATCACTCAGATGGAGCGGCTGAAGCTACTGGTGAAAAATATCTCAAGCACGAGGTCTTGATCATACTTGACGGTAAATGGCAACGACTGGCAGTGGACCAGAGGTAAACGTTGACCTCGAATATATCTGCTACACCATGTTCTCGAATAAGGTTCGTCTGTGGCTGACGATCAGCGAAAATGTCCAAACCTCTGTCAACAGATACCTTCAACAACTTTGTAAGTATCCTTAAAAATATGCAAGAAAATTTCTCGTTGCACCAGAAAAAGCTCAGGATCAGGTTATCGGTTTAATTTGTGCCAAACATGAATTGTCAAACTACTCGAAATAAGTGATAAGAAGAGATAAGTGGGATAAATTTAAATGGAAATGTTACATGGATTTATGAGCATGGAGTCATTAAAGCTTAGCGGAAGTTAGATATGCCAGCCATTTGTTCTAAAGCAGTTTTTATCTAGACATCAAATTGCGAAGATTACATTGAGCGTAGTGAAGTAACATAAATGTACAGTCTTTAGTTTCAATATATGTCGTATAGTTATATAAATGCTGTTTTATTTCTATTCATCAACAGATTATGTACAAATCCCAATGATGTTACTTAAAGCTAAACTAGAACGGTACATTAATGGTCATTACATAAAACAAACTAAAAATTACACTATCGATGCGAATTAGACAGGTCTTTAAAAAATGACTAAACTTACGACGAAGCATCTGGCGAGTCACGTTAAAATCAAACAAGGCGGAAACCCTATTAAAAAGTCTTTGTAAACCGCCAATTGCGCCAAACATACTGTAATTGGTTCGCAGCATCGAACAATTCCTCAGGGCTCGGGGTTGCATGTTGATATTGATTTGCTCCAGAGGATCAGGACGGTCGATGCGACCTTGCAAGATGTCTGCGATTAACAAAGCCCTGGCTGTATCTCTATGGGCTAACAGGGACTCCAGGTTAATTAGTTGGCAACGGCTTTCGTAGCTTGACAAACGATAAGGATGCGTGCACGGTAGTTTACGTAGCGCAAATCAAAAAAACCGCCATTGAACAGCCTCTACTCTAACGACACCGTTGTTGTAATGAGGAGTCCACACAACCGAGCAATACTCTAATATAGAACGACACAAGGAGCAGTACAACGATTTGAGGCAGTAGATGTCCGTGAAGTCCTTAGCAATCCGAAAGATGAACCCCAGAACGCAGGAGGCTTTGCCGACAGCGTACGAGATATGCTGCTTGAAGGTGAGTTGGGTGTCCAGAATTACTCCTAGGTCCTTGACTTGACTGACGCGCTCAATTTCGGTGCCCAACTAGACATACTTGAAAACGTTGTGCGAAAACGAGATAACCGTGCATTTGGCCGTGTTGACATCCAAGTGACTACCCTGCGGTATACCGGACGTGGCTTTGAACATGTGAGACTGACAATCTCCTATGACTACAGCCAGATGACGGTCAGTGAGGTACAATTGAAACCATTGCAGCAGGCATCCGTTGATCCCAAGCCTGTCCAGTTTGGCAATAGCTATGCGGTGGTTCAATTTATCGAAGGCTGCAGACAAGTCGGTGTAAATGACATCCGTTTGGACGCGTTTCGCCATACTGTCAGTAACGTAGGAAGTAAGGCACAGCAGGTTAGTAGCAGTGGAGCGACCAGCCATGAATCCGTGCTGGTCGGTACTGATATACGGTTTGCAGTGAGCAAGCAACGGTTCCATAATTACAAGCTCAAACAGTTTAGCAACAGCGCCAAGCGAAGTTATGCCGCGATAATTGCCAGCGTTCCGTTTGCTACCCTTTTTGTGTACTGGAAACATGTGCGCAAATTTCCAACAGCGAGGAAAAATGCCGACAGTCGCAGATAGTCGAAAAACGTGCAGCAGCGAGGGCAACAAACTATCCAAGTGCAGTTTGAGAAAGGACAGAAGGAATTCCATCCGGCCCGGGCTTGTGAGATATTTTGAGTTTAGAACAGGCCTTGATTAACATCTCTGCATCGATGTCAGCTTGGCCGGCTTTGACCGGCAAGTGGAACGTAGCTGGCCGCAAGTCTAATGTGGTCATCACTCAATGTCTCCTCGGTGAAAACGCAAGAGAAGTTCTCGGAAAATAGCTGGCATATACCCTGCGGGGAGGAAGCCTTGTTGCCGTGGAGCGACATAGACGACGGAAGACCTACTTCGTGGCGTTGTTCGTTTACAAATTTCCAGAATTGTTTAGGACGTGACTTGAGCTTTCTCTGTATTCCACGCCGATGCTGGAGAAAGCAACGTTTCGCGACTCGTTTGTATTCGTGATTCATTCTTACATAGTGACGACTTAGAATTAGTGTCCGGTGCTTTGTGAATTTTCTGAGGGCAGCTCTCTTGCCAGATTTCAAGCGCGGAAGTTCGCTCGTTTGCCAAAGTGGACGAGACGTATGACAATGGATTTTCTTTGGAACGTGTCTGTCTTTGACATATGCCAGAACGTTGGAAAACGTTTGAGCGGCTGCCTTGCCATTGACTGTATCCAAAATGTTATCCCAATCGAAAAGTGAGAGTAACGCGGCGATATTACGATGATTGGCACGAACAAAATCGTAGGAAACTGTGGCAGGTGAGATTTCGAAGTCATGTTCCAGCTTTGAGCGTAACGTGACCAGTAAAGGCGGATGATGAAGAGTTAGTTTCACTAGAGGAGAGGGAGCTGCAGTGAAAGATTAATAAACGGCCTTGAAATTGAAATACTAGTTGTTTATTGTAGGTATACATACAAAAACAAGACGATCACTGAATAACTGGCCCACCTCAAGACTAAACCAAAAGCAGGACCATCAAAGGCGTAAATTCGGAGAGATTGGGTCACAACAATAATTTTTCCTTTGTTTGAGTCATCTCTCAGTACAAAACGGCTCATCGTCAAGAAGAAATTTAAAAGATTCAGTGTTGTAGGTAACAACCAAGAATTCTAATGAGGGGTGTCCTGATTAAGCTTTGTAACAGTAATGTGTGTGAGTCGATCAAAGTTATTAATTTTAAGTCAAATTCTTTTTTTTTCAAGTTCAGTTAATACAGAGTACAGGAGAAATATTCAGCTAAGCTTTTTTTTTTACCAAATGCGAATTTCCGGGTCTTTCGTTTAACACCTACCATAAGATTTTGTTGAACGCCAGTTTGCCTTGAACTGTTTCTCGCTCACAACAACTTTTGGAGTCTTCTTAAAGTTCCGCTTGGCTATGGCCCAATTTTGATCGATTGGGCGGAGCTCTGGCGTGATGGGAGGGTTCTTGGGCACCACTTGAACGTTGTTGGCCGTATACCACTCCACGACCTTTTTTCCGTAATGGCAAGATGCCAAATCTGGCCAAAACAGAACGGAACAATTGTGTCGCTTCAGGAAAGACACTAGAGGTTTTTCTAGGCACTCGCTCAGATAAATTTCCTGGTTGACGGTTCCGGTCGCAATTTAAACGTTGCTCTTCAAGTACAGCTGGCCTGCCACACCAGATATTTCTTCGCGAATTTTGACAGTTAAATGTGCTTGAAAATACCTGCCACCTTTCCCCGTCCGGTTACCGTATAAAATTCCTATCCAGGAAGCTGTTTAATGTCTGCCTTGACGTAAGTTTCATCGTCCTGTACCACGCATTCAAACTTCGTCAGCATTGTCGTGTACATCTTTCGCGATCGTGCTTTGGCCGATGACTTTTGTTTATCGTCGTGATTTGGAGTCACCACTTTCTTGTAAGTCGACAGTCCAACTCGTTTCTTAGCTCTATCCACGGTTCCGCTCGAACACTCCGGCTTCCTGTTTCCCCCGATCCAGCTTCTCTGGCTGTCGACAAACGGTCACCGAACACTTTTAATACGTTGGTAACAGTTGATTTTGCCACATTCAAAAATCCAACTTGGCGTGAAAGAAGTTTGAATTTTCACCATGCACGTGCAAAATTTTGATGCGTTGCTTCTCTTCCTTCGACGACATTTTGATAACTGAAGTGTTAATCTCAAAATCAAAATAGAGGCATAATACTACACGCACACATCTTCAAAATTAAAGATGTGAAAATTGTTTATCGTACGATGAAAGGAAATGTCAGGCTTTACTGTTCACCCCTTCCATCAAGTTTTGAACCGCTGTTATAACCACCTTTTTCGATGCTGAACGCCAATTTGTCATGCACTGTTTTTCGCTTCCAACTGTTTTTTGAGTTCTGTTTTCGATTGCCCAATATTTTTCAGTTGGGTGCAAATCCAGTGAGTTTGGAGGGTTTTTCTTCTTTGTTTTTCCGTAGTGGCAAGAAGCGTGGTCTGGCCAAAACAACTTGGACCAACTTTGTTGCTTCAAGAAAGGCAATAAGCATATTTGCAAGCATTCCTTGACATAAGCTCCCTCAAATGCTGCTCCCGTGATGTAAGGAGTGTATCGAATATAAGCTATCCATATACATTTGCGTTGTACGCATGTATTTGTGATGGGTTTTTTATGCTCTGAACACTGCATGCTGTGCGTTTGACTGTCAGCTTTCTTTTGTTTACTTGTTTGTGCGGTTCAAATTCTGCGTTTTCAAAATGTCGCGTATTGAAGAGGAAGTGAAAATTAAGGATCTGGACACATGGCTAAGTGAGAAGGGTATTACTATGCGAAAATTGGCGAAGCGGTTTAGAATTCATCATGCAAGTGTTAAAACCATCATTAATAAGTTTGGGGAACACTATTCTTTGGATGAGCTACCAGGAAGAGGCAGAAAACCCGATTTTTCCAACCCGAAACTGGAGCAGAAAGTGGTATCTCTAATCATGAAGAACAAATCAATTTCAATACGTGATTTGGCCAAAAAGCAGGAACGAGTGTCGGAATGATCCAGCTGAAGACCACCTGAAGACCTACAAGAAGCAGAAAATCTCGAAACAAAGTGCAGAACTGAAGAAGCGAGCAGCAACAAGGGCCCGGAAATTGTATTCGCGTCTTTTGCAGCGTCCGGATGCATGCGTTTTGATGGACGATGAGACCTGTGTAAAGGAGGACTCAAAAACCCTTCCAGGTCCACAATACTTTACTGCCGTTGCTGGGGAGGATGTGAGCGATGCGGACAGGTCGATTCAAGTGGAGAAATTCGGTCAATAGGTACTGGTATGGCAAGCAATATGTTCCTGTGGCTTGAAGTCAACCATTTTTCACACTACCGGAACTATAAATGCGGAAATCTATCGATCTGCGTGTCTTCAGAAGAGATTGTTGCCTTTATATAAGAAGCATAGTACACCTCCACTGTTTTGGCCGGATTTAGCGTCGGCTCACTATGCCAAAACCACTCTCAATTGGCTTGCGGAAAAGGGTATAGATTTCGTTGAGAAAAATATCAATCCACCAAATTGCCCTCACCTTCGACCCATCGAACGTTACTGGGCAATCGTGAAGAGGATCTTCAAGAAGACTGGTAAGGCAGCTTCAAATGCAGGAGTTCAAAAAAATTTTGGCTCGAGCGTCCAAAAAATGCGATGCAACACTTGTCCGGAACTTGATGAAGAGCATTCGATCCAAAGTTCGAAAATTCGTGAAGGAATAACTTAAATTTCATCCGGTCTTCATTATGTTCAAGTTTTTGTATGAATAAAATATCGGTTTTCAACATAATTTGAAAGAAAGTTTGTGGATAGCTTATTTTCGATACACTCCTTAAAAACACGATCTTATGTTTCATAAAGTTACATTTGTGATCGTTAATCAGAATTCCGTACTGTTTTAGGTTGCCCAATGTTTGTTTGACAGCAGCATCGTGTTCTTCTTCCGTAGAGCCAAAAATTACGATACAGCCTGCCAAGATACTTTAACTCCGAAAAGAAGTCTTTTGTATCGAAATAATCCCCAGTTTGTTATGAATGTCGTTACATCCCGACAATCCTCTTCTAATTCCACTTAATGAAATGCTTGTGTAATGTCGAGAGTCGTAAAGAATTTAGAATCTTGGCAGGAAGTCATCGATAATCGGAAGCGGATGGTTCAATCTTTAAATAGCTAGGTTAGCCCTGCGAATATCGATACAAAGTCGAAGCTCGCCATTTTTTTGAGAATCGGTACAAGGGGGGAGACGCAAGATGTAGGACGCCTTCTTCAAAATTTGGGTTTTTTCGAGCACTTGCTAAACAAATTTTGTTTTCCATTTTTTTTAGATTTTTTCCACTATCATGCATACATAACTCCGTATTTTTTTGAGAAACACAGTATTTTTTTTGGAATCAGTAATCTTCACAGCCGTTTTGATCCAAAATACTTTTCTTTTCAATATAATTTCTATTGCTTCTTTACCTTTCACTGATTTTATTTCGACTTCGATTTTATTCAGCTAACGTTTGCAATTATATTTTAACCTCGCACACGGTTCGACATCCTCTTCGTCATGTGTGATAATCAGCACACTAGAACCGAACAGTATGCCATCAAGTTAAAGACTGAGAGAAAGTTGCAATGCGTATTGTATACACGATATCATCCGAAGTCACATGATTGCTCTTGCAGAGCATACCCATATGTATCATATAATATAAGCATCAACCACAATAAGACATTTAATTCCGAGCAGTACAGTACGGAATGTCTCCAAAAGTGAATATTGACATTCATCAGATCCCACAATGAACCTTTCATGTTGGTCAGATCTTGCAAGCTGTTATTACAGTAAAAAAGTGCTACAGTGCACAGTGGGAAAAAATGAACCCCAAGTAAGAGAAGCCGCTAGTTTTTGAACCAAACCAAATGCATTCCTGATGGAAAATGGGCTAAAAAATCGATTGGCGCAGGTTTTGTGTTGTGTAGAGCACGGGAAGTGGCTCGTTTTGCCCCAATTCACCAGAAATTGATGGTTTTTCTCCATTCTGCTCATATAGTTGCAAACTCCGCAATATATTTTGAGTGAAAATGCATTCATTTTACACATATCACATTTAGAAACGTAACAGGGATAATTTCATGTTGTGTCTAACCCGTTTTACTCCAATTCATCCACATACACTAAGGTCTTTTTGTACACGGTTTTTTTTTTAAACGGTTTGTTTTCGGCGATAACTCCAGAACGGAACAACTTTTCGACCTCATTCGAATCACATTTTCCGTTTTGGGCAAACATTATACATATGGCTGTTTTTTAAAAAATTCACAATTTTTGGTGTAAACACTGAAAGTTTCCAGAAATTGAATTTTGAGCATTGCATAGAACGGTAAAACATGCAAAAAAAATCAAAGTAACTTAAAATGTTTATCAATGTGAATTTATCAACTCTATTTTTTTTTACGCGGTTTCATTGTTAGAGTGGAACGTATCCCCCGTGTAAAAAAATCTCTGTGTATTTTTTTATTTTGCTAGATTCTTTCAAAATAGACACAATCGCCGCAATATACCGCATAATACAAAACTGTGTTTGAAAAATCCGCAAAAAAAAATAGTCCGCACTTCAGTTGCTGTATGAGAATGTTATGTTACGATTTCTCATTTTCAGAACTGTTTCTCACAAGAGTCGAGTGGTTCAGTTAGAGAGAATTATTATGTGTCATGCTCGTAACCTAGAAGGCTTTGAAAAATTGGAAAGAATTAAACGAAAAACTTGGTTTCGCTTTGAAAAAAGAAAAAATGTTAAATATACCTAGATGTTGTGAATGCTATTCAAGATTTGGGAAGAGGTAAAGAACAATTAAATAATCTGTTTCGGGCATCAATTAAGAATTTGAGTGCTGGTGCGGGGCTTGAACAGTTTTCTTGTCGATGGAAAAAAGCTCAGGGCAAGAAACGGGTTTTCGTCCTTTACAATGAATGGCTTAATTTACCGATTGAGGTAAGTTTATATCACTGTGGTTATAGTTAATGTTGAGAAAATGTTTTTTATTACTCGAACACGCAAGGCGGATTTCGTACGGATGATCCTGGTCTTTGGTGTATAACAACATCAGACCTACACAGTTCGAATACAACCTGTAACTTTCTGTTTGATAAGATATATCAAATGGACTACATGACTGATAACACATTTATATATGTGGTTTGGAATTTCTGTGATTTTCATTTTATCAGAGTGTAATTTTAAACGTTCTGTAAAATACAAATTACTTGTATTTTATACGAGCTGTAAATTTCGAATCCAATGGAATTTTCACGCATCTTTACGGCCAAATTGAGGTTATGTTGCAAAATCTGCTTTGGGCTTTTACTTTTAGAAGTCATTCAATAGATAAAAGGTATACTGTTTTGTTTTACTTGGATCTGAAATGAAAAAAAAAAAATGTATTTAAAGCTGTGTACATATTGGACATACATGAAATCTTCTATGGCTCAAAGAAAGTCTTATAGCTCCAGTAAGTTGAGTATGATCCGCAAATACGTAGAACATTCAGGATCCATTTACAATGTTTGAGAAGTTAAAATAGAGATTAAAAGGGGCTTACCAATAATCCCTGACTGTTTTAGTTCCTAAAGGATTTCCTCAACACTTAGCAATAAATAGTGCAGATAAATAGACTGTTCGGGTTCTTTCGAAACTTGTTCTTGCAATCAGTGTTCCGTATTTTCAACTGATCAAAGCTAGAATTCAATATATTTTCAATTAAACAAAAACACTAGGCAAAATGATTAATCACTTACAATTTAGTTTCTTTTCCGATCCGTTTTCTCTTGCGGAAGGACACTCAACTGCTACTCTTGCTATAATCAGGTTCTAAGTATCAGTCTCTAGTACATAATGAATTATATATATATATATATATATATATATATATATATATATATATATATATATATATATATATATATATATATATATATATATATATATATAAATTTTAAACTAGTTATTAATAGAAACTTACTTTCAGATATCTTCTTCTGGCTAATGTTTATATCGCCCGCGTAAAAATCAGGTTAGGGACACACCTAGTAATGATATCATCCTATTTTAGAACGGAAATATTATTTATTTTAAGTTGACTCACTATTTAAGTAATCCGCTTAATTTTATTGTAGTTTAGAGCTTGTCTAACCTAAATTTTAGACGATATTTAACTATTTATTTCACTCGCTATCGCACTACTAATCTTCCACTTGATAAATTCAATTTTCTATTTTGTTTTGACTTCTGTTATTTACTCTCGATTTATGCTCCACCGAGTTGTCACAAAACACAGAGTGAACCGGCGGCACTCATCACTTTGCAGCGGAGATGGATTTGCCAGTGCTGCAGGTTTTACCGTATCATAGACTATTAACGCAAATACTATTAACGTTGAAATATTCTAGAATATGAAAAGAAAAATTAGTATTTTCCCATTAATTCCAACTACCTTGGTTCCTTATCTTGACAGATACATATATTTCGTCTACAATGTGCAGACTTCTTCAGTGTCGTGTGCTAATACTTGACTGTAGTGACTAGTACACGACATTGGAGAAGTCTGAACATTGTAGACGAAATACGCGTATCTGTCAAGATAAGTAATAAAGGTAGTTAAAGTTAAATGGAAAAAACTTATATTTTGTCTGATTTTCTTGTTACAGGTATTCCACTTAACAGCTCACACTTTCCAGGATTGAAATATTCTTCAAGTACAATGAGGTTGATCGTAATAACAAGGGACAACAAGCATTTTATAGTAATCTTACATTTCGTGTGACCTATTATCATAATCTCTTTATGCAATTTCAGTGGTGAAAGGAGTTGAGACTATTTTTAAAAAATCCACACGTGTGTTTTGCTTCATAACCGAAACTTGATTATGAAGTTGTGCCAAATACTTGTCTAGCTTATGTAACCGTAAGCTGTTGTAGATTGCAAAAGGATTTCGTCTAGGGCATCCCAGAGGGCAGTTTACAAACTGAACTTCCAAAATATGTTTTTGTGCATGTTTGAATATTTTCTGCATATCTGTCTCCTCAAATATGCATGTCGCAAATGTACACTTGGGCAGAGGGCCGTGCTTCCAAATGCCGCTATCGTAGATGTTTTCGGAGGGTTTATAAAATTTGAACACAGTTTTGAAGCGGACACTTCAAATTTTGATGAAAACGAACTTGACCCAATGCTCTTAATGCTCTACACCGAAAAGTTACAAATAGTTTACAACGTTTTCACATTATTTTTAAAATTTGCCTCGACTAACATTCATCGTGATAAATGTATAAACGAAGTAATGTAGTATGCCCAATCCATATGAAACGAACTGCAATCGACAATGCGACGAGAGAGAGTGTGAGATAAAATTAGACACGATACTGACCGAAGGATAGCCAACGGTCACTATCGCAATAAGTGATTTGGAAGCAGTACATCGGTCCAAAATCACACGTTAAACACACAGTGCGGTCGTTTTCATTTCTCCCCATTCTCTTTGGTCAGTCGATGACTTTGGTGTGGTACAAGTGCTGTTTTAGTCCCTCAGTGCAATTTGGTAAAGTTACCATTCTCAGGGGCTGGGAGTTAACTAGCGAAGAAAGTCCTTCTAGTACGGCAAGGCGAGTATCGTCTACACATCGATTATAATGGCGATACTTTTCAGGAAATGTCAAGCGCTGCACGGTAAGGTCGTAAAAGCTTGTAAACTTAAAGTGTCTGAAATAGAAAAATTTATTTCTAGCTTATAATTATATGCCGTGTGAATTAAACTTGAGCTGCAGCAATAAAATTAAATCATAAAGAATGGATGTTTCAGGCTTAAGTAATGAGAACTTTGTTAACGTTTAAGTAGATGGAAAATTTGAGTAGATTACGAATTAGGATTGTATTTATTAAAGCACTTTACAAATAACGTTGTCATAAATTTTCAAATATATTTACTGTGTATTGTTAATACAGTCGGTTTCGCGCGTCGAGGCGCGTCACAAGTTCAAATTCGTTCTTTCCCGTGATAGATTATAATAATTGAATTGAAGTAAAACGGGTCAGACACAACAACCCTGTTACGTTTCTAAATGTGATATGTGTAAAATGTATGCATTTTCACTCAAAATATATTGCGGAGATTGCAACTATATGAGCAGAATGAAGAAAAACCATCAATTGAAGGGATATTGGGGCAAAACGAGCCTCTTCCTTTGCTCTACACAACACAAAACCTGCACCAATCGATTTTTTAGCCCGTTTTCCTTCAGGAATGCATTTGTTTTGGTTCAAAAACCATCGGCTTCTCTTACTTGGGAATTTGGGTTCATTTTTTCCCACTGTGCAGTGGTATGAAACCAACGGGATTCAGTTTATACCGAAAGAACTCAACCCACCAAACTGTCCCCAGCTCAGACCGATAGAGAGATTTTGGGCTATTATGAAGAGGAAACTGAAGGTGAATGGCAGTGTCGTTAAAAGCATCAATTAACTGAGAACAAAGTGGGAAAAGAATGCCAAAACAATGGATGCGCCGGTAAATGAAACCAATTCCGGGAAAAATCCTCAAATTTCTTAAAAATCTAGATGATTATTTTTTTGTATTCTCCCTCTAAAGGTTACAAAAAGTTGAGGATTTAAGTTAAAACAGAATGCTATTTTGGTAAACTATATCCGAAATATGCGCAATAGTCCATGTTCCAATTGGGCCACACCTTAAATAAAGGTCTTTCTGCTTCAATGATTCTGAACATAACCAAATATCAATTTATATGTACTTTCAACAAATTGTCTAATTGAATCCGGCGAAAAAAAAGTTTACATGTTAACCTTTCAAAATTTCCTTTAGAGTCAAAATCTATTGGGAAAGCACTCTAGCGATGCATCTGAATATCTTTGTGACAATTTCCCTGAAAACTTCATAGCAAAATCGATAACATGGTTTCACCTTATCCTCGTGATTGTTCCTCCCTTCCCTGCGCACACCCATGACGACGCCCGAACTGATGGAAGCTAAATTCAATTACCTAAATCCTGGCACAGGAAAATCCAACACAACAGCCCGGGCCGAATATCGAAGCGATGAAAGCGACCAGTGAATCCTTTGTTCGCACCAGATTGTTTCGGCTGGGCTGCCAACGGCCACTGCAAAGAGACGTTCGACGACGTAACAAAGAGAACCAGCTTCCAGTGCACCGTCACGTCTTCCCTAACAAAGCGCATCCCAAATAACGTGTGTGTTGGGTCGACGCTGAGGACTCTGAGCGACAACAAAAACGACGGCGACGGTGGGATTCGATTCTCCAAAGAAAACAAAGTTGTAGCCAAAGTGATCTTTAACTCGTCTCGACTCGGAGAGGGATGACCTGCTGCTGTTCTGCCCTGAACCCTCCTTTTGATCCCATTTTCATTCTCTGCTCGACTCAATGGGCGACTCATTCAGCAGTTGGTGTGTTACTTAAAAGCGTACGATTCTCTTCGTATTGTTTTCCTCTTTCTGGGGACTGGACGGTCCCTATGGTTACACATGTATACGCATAATCGGATTAAATAATTGTATCGGATTTACTCGCATTTAGTTTTGTATTGGATGCATCGGGTTCTTTTGCCGTTGTGATTTCGGAGCCCATTCTTTCGTTTTTTATGCTCTACGAGCCATAAAACGAGCAAAGAGAAAATAAAGCATTCAAGAGCCGGGCATTTACACACATGCTACTTATAGGTAATGCGGTCGATTGCTGCTGGCTGCCTGTTTATGATACCATCAGAATTTTCGTCGGTTTTCGGATTTAGTCGGTTGTGCAATCATTCAATATCTTTTGATGCGCTCCCTCCTTCAAAACTTCTAGGCCGCTGGAAATTAAAGAGCCATTTATTAGGTTTTAAAGCCCTCCGGGAACGAGACGTAATTTGAGGCACTTTCCATTGTAATGGATAGCTACTTGCGCTGGCAATCGTTACCGAGTCCAGTTCTTGTTTTTTGTTTGAAATCCACGAAAAAAAAACCTGATTTAAATTCTTATCGCAATCCATCTTCCTTCCCCCACCGGAGCCGCATAAAACTCAAAAATTCTCAATTACACAACTCCAATCGTCCCGGTCTTGCCCTTATCACGTTTGCAGTGTCCATTTTTCTCTATTTCCGCTTTTCTTCCGAGTTGGCACCACCCTCAATTGGTTGCCAACATCAATTTGGTGGCAGATGATTCGATTAAAAACTCATCGCCTACGCATTTTTTCCGGAAGATTCACCGCCGTCATCGCAGTAATCAGTGCAATAAAATTTGAACCACGTTGTAAAAACAAGCCTCCTAGAGATGGCGGCAGTCAGGCGCAGATTCGTCCGAAAATCCCCGATGCTCTGGGAAAAAAGAAAAAAGTTTTCCTCCGTCTGACTACAGCTCGTCCCAACTTGCATATTTCAAATCAACCCCTCGCCGCTTCGAACTGATTGCCCGGATTGTGATGAGTGAGACTGTGTTCGAGGTTCGAGGAGCGTTTACGGCATCAACAGATTTTCCCGCGCCGTTTCCGTCACGTTTATTCCGCTGAGCTAGTGCTGCCAATCGATCGATGGTTGCCAACGAAGATGAGGACCTAATTTGGTGTTGGGCGTTTTCTAAGTTGAATTCATTATCTTCATCATGGATGCGGATGCAAGTGGAGGCATCTTGATAGAAATGCTATACTATTTTGAGCATCCATCTATTTTCTGAGAAAATGGGTGGAAATTTTGAAAGTATCGTGAATGAAATTGAAGTTTATAGATCTTGGAGGGATGCAATCATGCAACCAACCCCACCCCCATCCCCCTTGGCGCGTTCTTTGTATGGATCTTAAATTTTTTTTCAGATTTTGCTTTCCCCGAATAAATAATATAAGTTTTTAAATATTACTTCCTTCCATAACCTTACTTCTTTCAAGTAGTATAGTAAAAAATGGGTCTGAAACCGGATGAACTGTTTACCCTCCTCTCTCTTCAGGAACTGCTCATGCAGGGGCTTCAGTAGATTGAAGTATTTTTTTTTTACATTTAGCCGGGATTTCTTCAATTTTAAGAGCAGTAAATTTTATTACTACTGTAATTAATATACAATCTGCTGGAATAACTTTAGACCGATTACCATTATTTGTATGATCAGTAGTAATTACAGCTGTATTATTACTTTTATCCCTTCCTGTATTAGCTGGAGCAATCACTATACTATTAACTGACCGAAATTTTAATACTTCTTTCTTTGACCCAATTGGAGGAGGAGACCGTATTCTTTCACCCAGTCACCCAGAAGTTTATATTTTAATTTTACCTGAATTTGATATAATTTCTCAAGAAAGAGGAAAAAAGGAAGCATTCGGAACACTAGGAATAATTTATGCGATGTTAACAATTGGACTATTAGGATATATTGTATGAGCCCATCATATATTTACAGTTGGAATAGATGTAGATACTCGAGCTTATTTTACTTCTGCTACAATAATTATTGCAGTTCCAACAGGAATTAAAATTTTTAGTTGATTAGCTACTCTTCATGGAACTCAATTAACTTATAGCCCAGCATTACTTTGATCATTAGGATTTGTATTTTTATTTACAGTTGGAGGATTAACAGGGGTAGTATTAGCTAATTCATCAATTGATATTGTCTTACATGATACTTACTATGTTGTTGCTCATTTTCATTATGTTCTATCAATAGGAGCTGTATTTGCTATTATAGCAGGCTTTATTCATTGATTCCCTTTATTAACAGGATTAGTTATAAACCCTTCATGATTAAAGGCTCAATTTGCAATAATATTTATTGGAGTTAATCTAACATTTTTCCCTCAACATTTTCTAGGATTAGCGGGAATACCTCGACGATATTCTGATTTTCCTGATAGTTATTTAACATGAAATATTATTTCTTCTTTAGGAAGAACTATCTCTTTATTTGCTATTATTTTCTTTATATTTATTATTTGAGAAAGTATAATTTCTCAACGTACCCCCTCATTCCCAATACAATTGTCTTCATCGATTGAATGATATCATACTTTACCCCCTGCTGAACATACTTACTCAGAATTACCATTACTTTCTTCTAATTTCTAATATGGCAGATTAGTGCAATGAATTTAAGCTTCATATATAAAGATTCTTATCTTTTATTAGAAAATGGCAACATGAGCAAATCTAAGACTTCAAGATAGTTCTTCTCCCTTAATAGAACAATTAAATTATTTTCATGATCATACTATTTTAATTTTAATTATAATTACTGTATTAATTGCTTATATTATATTTATGTTATTTTTTAATAAATTCACAAATCGATACTTACTTCACGGACAAACAATTGAAATCATTTGAACTATTCTACCCGCAGTAATTTTAATATTTATTGCTTTTCCTTCTTTACGACTATTATACTTAATAGATGAAATTAATTCTCCTTTAATTACTTTAAAAGCTATTGGTCACCAATGATATTGAAGCCATGAATATTTTAGCTTCTTAAACCTAGAATTTGATTCTCATATAATCCCAACAAATGGACTTGATATAAATGCATTCCGATTATTAGATGTAGATAACCGAATTATTTTACCTATGAATAATCAAATTCGAATTTTAATAACTGCTACAGATGTGATTCATTCTTGAACTTTTCCTTCTTTAAGGGTAAAAATTGATGCAATACCCGGTCGTTTAAATCAAACTAATTTTTAAATTAATCAACGTGGGTTATTTTTTGGACAATGTTCCGAAATTTGTGGAGCTAACCATAGTTTTATACCAATTGTGATTGGTATGAATTCCTATGAATTATTTCATTTAATGAGTTTCTTCTCAAATAAATTCATTAAAGGGAGATACGGTCAAAATTTGGTCAATATCAACTTGACGTATTTCTTTCAATTTTGCATTTAAGAAACCTGAACACCCCTCATTTTGAAGGTGTGTGTGGGAAGAATGTTGCTCCTATTTTGATTTTGGAATTCACTCTTCAGTTGTCAAAATGCCGTCCAAGCAAGAAGAGCAGCGTATCAAAATTTTGCTCGCGCATCGCGAAAATCCGAGCTACTCGCACGCAAAGTTGGCAAAATCGCTAAAAGTTGCCAAATCAACCGTTACGAATGTAATTAAAGTGTTTGAGGAACGTTTGTCGACAGCCAGGAAGTCTGGATCGGGAAATCGAAAGCCGGAAGCCGCTGAGACGACAAAGAGAGTTGCCGGTAGTTTCAAGCGAAACCCTAACCTATCTCTCCGAGATGCCGCAAATAAGCTGGGTGTATCGTCTACAACCGTGCATCGAGCCAAAAAACGAGCCGGACTATCGACTTACAAGAAGGTAGTGACTCCAAATCGCGATGATAAACAAAATACGACGGCCAAAGCGCGATCCCGGAGGCTGTACACGACGATGCTGACGAAGTTTGACTGCGTGGTAATGGACGACGAAACCTACGTCAAAGCCGACTACAAGCAGCTTCCGGGACAGGAGTTTTATACGGCAAAAGGAAGGTGAAAGGTAGCAGATATTTTCAAGCACACGAAACTGTCAAAGTTCGCAAAGAAATATCTGGTTTGGCAAGCCATCTGTACCTGTGGCTTGAAAAGCAGCATTTTCATAGCTTCCGGGACTGTCAACCAAGAAATTTACGTGAAAGAAGTGTTTGAATAAACGTCTGCTGCCTTTCCTGAAGAAACACGGTTGTTCCGTACTGTTTTGGCCGGATTTGGCATCTTGCCATTACGGTAAAAAGGCCATGGAGTGGTACGCCGCCAACAACGTGCAGGTGGTTCCCAAGGACAAGAACCCTCCCAACACGCCAGAGCTCCGCCCAATTGAGAAATACTGGGCTATTGTCAAGCGGAACCTAAAGAAGACCAAAAAAACTGCTAAGGACGAGCAGCAGTTCAAGGCAAACTGGCTTTCTGCGGCGAAGAAGGTGGACAAGGTGGCTGTACAAAATCTGATGGCGGGGGTCAAGCGTAAGGCCCGGCAATTCGGATTTGGAAAAGCGGAAGCCTAACTGAATATTTTTCCTGAATTTTATACTAATTGAACTTGAAAAAGAAGGTCAATTTGATTTTTTAAATAAACGATTTCACCGATTTACACGCGTTTTCCCTTGACCAAATTTTGACCGTATCACCCTTTAGATGACTAAAAGCAAGTAATGATCTCTTAAGTCATCTAATAGAAAATTAGCACTTACTTCTAATGAATAAATTACCCCTAAAAACTTAGATGTATTATATAAAAACCTTAGTAGATCAAACTAAAAGAATTAGTATTAATCTAATATTTTTTAATTCCTCAAAGAGCCCCTATAAGATGATTACTTCAATTACTTCAACTTTTTATCCTATTTATATACTACAATTTATCATTAAATTGATTAAGTACTTTTTTAGGTCTTTCAATTATCTCATCTATATTTTTATTGATACCAAATCGATTCCAAATTATTTGAAATAATATTCTTGTAACATTTGATAAAGAATTTAAAACACTTATAGGCCCTAATGGTCATAATGGAAGAACATTAATATTTGTTTCTTTATTTTCATCAATTATATTTAATATTTTTTTTTGGGTTATTCCATATATTTTTTCTAGTACAAGTCATTTAACTTCAACTTTAACTCTTGCATTCCCTTTATTATAAAACTTTATACTATGTAGCTGAATTTCTCATACACAACATATATTTGCTCATTTAGTTCCTCAAGGAACTTCCCCAGTATTAATACCCTTTATAGTATGCATTGAAACTATTATTAACGTCATTCGTGATGGAACAGTAGGTGTTGGATTAAAAGCAAATATAATTGCTGGGCATTTATTAATAACACTTTTAGGTAATACTGGACAAATATCAACATCATATATTATTTTATCATTAATTTTAATTACTCAAATTGCCTTATTAGTATTAGAATCAGCAGTTGCAATCATTCAATCATACGTATTTGCTGTATTAAGAACTGCTGTATTAGGAAAAATTAATTAATTTATGTCAACACATGCAAATCACCGCTTTCATTTAGTAGATTAAAGCCCATGACCTCTAACAGGAGCTATTGGAGCTATAGCAACAGTTACAGGTCTTGTTCAATGATTGCATCATTATGATATCTCCTTATTTCATTAAGGTAATATCTTTTCTATATTAGCAATATATCAATGATGACGAGATATTTCTTGAGAAGGAACTTTTCAAGGACTCCATACTATCCCAGTTACTTTAGGACTACGATGAAATAATTTCATTTATTTCTGAAGTATTTTTTTTATTTCTTCTGAGCTTTTTTCATAGTAGCTTATCTCCAACAATTGAATTAGGAATACTATGAGCTCCAATTGTAATTATTGCTTTCAATCCATTTCAAATTCCTCTTTTAAATACAGCTATTTTATTAGCTTCAGGGGTACCAGTTACATGAGCTCACCATATTTTAATAGAAAATAACCATACTCAAACTACACAAAGTTTATTTTTAACAGCCTTATAAGGATTTTTTTCTATACTTCAAGCTTATGAATATATTAAAGCTCCTTTTACAATTGCAGATAATGTTTATGGATCTACTTTTTTTGTAGCAACAGGTTTCCACGGAATTCATGTTTTAATTCGCCGCGTATTGTTTAATTCGCCATATAAATTATCATTTTTCTATAAGTCATCACTTTGGATTTGAAGCAGCAGCTGACATTGACATTTTTTTTAATATAGTTTGATTATTTTTATATATTTCAATCTATTGATGAGTTAGTTAAATTATAAAGTATATAATTGTATATGTGACTTCCAATAACAAGGACTAAATAAATTTAGTTTATATAATCATTACATTATTAATAATTAGAAGTATAATTTTCATTATTACTATTATTTTAATACTATTAGCAACAGTTATATCAAAAAAACTATTATTGATTTTGAATGTGGATTTGACCCTATAAATTATTCTCGCTTACCTGTTTCATTACAATTTTTTATAATTGCAATTTTTTTTTAAATTTTCGATGTAGAATTGCCTTAATTCTTCCTATAATTCTAATTATCAAATCCCCAAATATAATTAATTGATCTATTACTAGTTTTTTATATTCTTATTTTTTTATTAGGATTCTATCATGAATGAAATCAAGGAGCCTTGGAATGAATAATTAATAAATATTAAGCGATTTATTGCAATTAGTTTCGGCCAAATCTAAGGTGAAATTCACCCATGTTTAAGGATAATAGTTAACTATAACATCTAATTTTCACTTAAAAAGTATTGAATTTATTCAATTTATCTTATATTTAATTGAAACGAAGAAGCGGTATATCACTGTTAATGATATCAATAATTGAAAAATTATTATATTCCAATTAAGAAATATAAATGGAATTAAACCATTAGAGATAAAAGTTAGCAACTTTTTCTCGATCAACATATTTCTTATTATATATAAAAATGTATATAGTTTAAATTAAAACATTACATTTTCATGATAAAAACATAAATTTTATTTTTTATAAATAAAATTATTACTGCTTTATATTTAAAAATTATTATTAATTTCCCTTACATCTTCAATGTTATACTCTAAATATAAGCTATTTAAATTTTTTTTTATTATTTAAAAAATAATATCAATACTACTATAATAATCGCTCATAATATATAACTCAATAAATAATTTTTTAAATTATTATTTTGAAATTCTTGAACATAGGTATAATGAATAATTTTTTAGTTGATTATATAATATTTGACCACCAAAATATTAACTTCAACCTTGATCAAAATTTTTATAAGAATTTATGCCTAAAATTAATGGTAATTTAATAACCCCAATAGTTGAAATTATTGGCCTAAATCAATCCCTCCTGAAAAAAATCTAAAATAATAAAATTTTAAAGATTTATTAAAAAATAATAATTTTACATTTCTTAATAATTACCCGCTAACTCCACCAAAAATACAAACAAATAAAGTTAATAATTCTTTATAAAAAAGTAAGCAATTATTTCAGGATTAAAATATATTAATCAATTTAACATACTACCCCCAATAATAGCTAGAACTATTAATAAAAAAAAATCTAAAAGATATAGTTCAACAATAAAATTGTGTCAAAACTATCTCTTATTGTTGGGTTAAAAATCAATATGTGGTGTTTGTTAAAGCAGTGTGTATGCAAATTACAAGTTTTATTTGTTCATTTCAGAAGGGCCAACTCGTGCTGGGATGCACGCCTTAAAACGTTTAGGGGAGTTATGCACGATGGCTGCGAGTCCTTCGGCAGATATTTGTTCCCAAACCTTTAAAAGAGACGATTTTAGATGTTCTGGTGATTTGTGTGGTGTACTGCAGGCTTTTGACTCCAAGATGAACCATACCGAAAATCTAAGAATTTCACTTGATTCGTCGCCTGGTAATCTCGCGCATTTGTGGAGTCCGAACGCGGTTTTCCTCTTCCTACGCGGTCATCTAGCGTTCCAAGTTGTTGGTATCGTTTTATTGCGTCACTCACTGTAGATTTCGTCATATTCAGGGTCTTTTCAATCACTGAAACATTTTTTTTTCTTTTCGAAATAGTTCAATTACATGTTAACATGCATACATGTAAGTATGCTTAGTTTAATCCGCTTGTTGTGTTAAGGCGGCAAAGTCTGTACGAATTATTTGAGACACCCTGTAGATCCTAATGTTCCATCGAAATTAGTGGAAAGGGTTATAGCTGCATGTAGTATGAGATAACTAGAATCTATGAAATAATCAAGTGTCACGTGAAGTTTAAACAGGTGAAGGTATTAAACAGGGATGCCGGAACCCATCTTGAGCTCAATAAGCAGACCTCCAGTGGAAATCGGTGAATATGCACTGAATACCAAACACTGAGTACACAAGTTATTCACAATTTATTCCTTCACTTACCGTTAATCGTTAGGCAACACACAAAACATTCGATGCTGATAATTTTCTTCCATTTTAATACGGAAAAGTTGCCACTGCTATGTATCTATTTTAATAATATCACGAAAAACATTAATCCCATCTGTGTACGTATGTTAATCGTACTGATTCTAATAAAAAAAAAACAAGTTAACGCTCTCCACTACTACACCCAACAATGAAGTAGATCATTTGACAGCACTTCACGTTGGGTAGCATGCATGTAACCAAGCCAAAATGAGGTTTGTTTATTATTCTTCCATGAGAATATGGACAACAAGACTCGCAATAACGTTGAGCATAGAATGCTCTATGAATGATTGAAAACGCACACTAGCGTTGATGTGTATGCTATACAGTATGTGAGCAGTGTCGCCAAATTCAACAGAGATGGACAAATATTATTAAATGTGGAATTTTATTTCGCGGTGTATATTGAAAAAATCTACGATCAGAAGTATGTTATTATGTATTTAATCTACGTAAAAATTAAAAAATTTCAACATTGGGTGATTTGTAGCACTCCCACAAAAACGGTGATCTTGAAGTACTGCCAAATCCGTTTCATTCAAATAAGAGTCACAATAAAATAGTTTGGCAACATCAAGCGATTACGTCGATTGTAAACACGGTTCAGAATAGGTGCAAGCGTATTTAAATTAATGTAAAAAATAGTCCCATAGTTTTCTAGTATATTTTTACGTATTCGTAAATTTTCGTATGACTAGTGTAATAAGTGAAGTGTGATTTTTATGGTTTGTGCAATTACGCAACGAAAATGTTTGAGGATACAGTGCAATTAATGAGAAAACTTGGAGTTTTGACCGAGTATATTCCCTAGTACGGTTAGATCAATACGACGAATTTGTAGTGCAAAGGTAAGAAATTGTGTTGAAAAGGGAAGGTCCATTAATTATGTCACGCAGTAAGGGGGGAGGGGGGGTTTGAGAAAACGTGACGATTCATACAAAAAAATTTAAAGGTCCATACAAAAAACGTGACAAGGGGGGGAGGGGGGGTTGTAAAAAGTCAATTTTTGCGTGACGTAATTAATGGACGTTCCCAAATCTAACTGCTCATTATTTTTACGAAATTTAAGTCTCCGAAACGTTTTTGTAGCTTCTAATTATATTCAAGACCTAATTTAATGGGCCAGGATTATATATTCTTGGTTTATTGGAAAAATTAAACATCTTTGAAGTCGGATGGCTGCAGAATATGATGGGTATATGTACTATGGTGAGATTAGGTTCCGCATTCCTACCAAGCCATAGTTTTTCACCACTCCCAACCGTTTTGCAATTTTGGAACATCTTCAGCAATCTTTGACCATATCTCTTATTACAACTTCTTTGTGCTGAACCATGAAAGGCGGACCAAACATCCAACCAACCGTACCCATCAGCCAAACTCGATTCAAATCTCATTTCTGGCAGTATGAAATCACTGCCAAATCGACCGAAGGGCAACGGTGCAGCGGCGATGCACAATACGTCTGCTCTTACTTTCAACCTGCACCGATGCGATCAAATCAAATCAAATCAAATCATATCAAATCCTGCTGCTGCTGCATCCGAATCGATACAAATATCTTCCCTAATCTAATTTGGCTTCGGTTGCTTTCACCGTTTGGAGTCCTTTGTAAATCCCTGCTTCCGGAGTGGCTGGGATTGGATTTCTCAAATTTGGAGAACTCAAATGGAAAGTGATTCCGACGACGGCGTCGCCGATGATGATGATGATGATGATGATGATGATGATGATGTAAACCAGATGCAGAAAAGTGCAACCCGAAGCGGTTGTGGGCAATCAGAGTCCCCACCAGGTGCCAGGGAGGAGGAAGTTTTATCAATTTTCATCAATCTTTATGGCAAACGGGGAGCCAAGTGCAATCCGAGTGCATGAATCCCCCTGCGTGCAACCCAATTATCCATCAATGGATTTGCATCGTCGTCGTCGTCGTCGATGGTCGTTGTGCGATGCAGTCCTGTGCTCTTGATAGCACCAATTAAAATTGTATTCATCAAAATCGTCGTTCCCGGGTAACAGCAGGGGGAACTCTAGAGTTATTGTCCGGTGAAGATTGGCAGAATGCGGAATTTGACAGGGATTGGTTACCGAAATCAATCCGCCAATCTTCCACCGGGTTGAAGTCTCTACCTTCCATCGCTGGGGACAGCTCAAACTGACCCATGAGGAATCAAAATTGCATGTAATTATGATCTCTATTCCCGGCAGACATCGCCCATCGCGGCAGTTCTCGTATGGTCCAATGACGATGATGATGATGAGTTGATCAAATTTCGTAATGCTGCTAACAGAAATTGCAATGTCCTACGCCTTCCTCCGACGGCTGCAAACAAATCAATTCGGGCATTATTAGCTCGTACGGCGAAATTGAAAGTAGTAAAACCGCAAGTCATGACGATAAAAGCGACGACTGGTACGATTCGGGGCATCTCCCTGTTTGATTTCGAAAATGGAAACGATGCAAGTCAATCTAAATTAACGGTATTGTATTCGGAATTTTCGGTTGATTGCCAAAGACAAGTAACAAGTAACACGACAACGAATAGGTAAATTATCCCTTTTGGCACCTTCCAGGAGATGTTTGTCGACTTTGACGACGACGGTGACGCGCAGGGACACAAAGATGAATTGCCGGATTATTAATCATCTAACTTGTTTGCTTTATTGTTCGATAAACAGAATGCGTAATCTCGGGCAGACACGGCAGAGATTTGCATACACAATACATGTAGGGTAGAACCGGTGTGCTCAGAAGACTATCGAGGAGAAATTATCATTAATTATAAACTTTTTGACAGCGAAGCAAGTGTGACGCTTGGCAAGGAGGTGATCGATTTACAAAGTGGCTTTTCTTCGGGGTGCAACTTCTTCTGGGAACAGGTTTTCTGGAGATTTATTTTAAGAAGGGGAATCTTGTCAAGTAATGATTTTTTTGACATTTGATAGTTGACTCTCAGCATGTTGGAAGCATGATAAAAGGAGTTACTATAGTTGCAGTATGCAACACAAGTTTATCCACCCAGAGAAAAACTATATTTCTTCAAAAAAAAAACCACCAGAAAATTAAAACACGGTTAATTGTTGTTCAGTTTATCATTATTGCAATTATGATGTAAAACCAAAGCCAATTCTTGCCAGTTCAAAAGTTAAAAAACAAATTCTCTTGCATTTGTTAACAAATATGTTAAAAATTAACGCAAAAAAATATATCTCCACCCCTCTGGCTTACATAGTTTTAGTACTTCGTTGGACCACCTTTGGGACCACCAATAACTGCTCGGCATCGTCGTGGCATCCACCCAACAAAGTTGGCAGTTGTTTCCAGAGTGATTTAGTCCCATTCAGTTGAGATTTCCTGCCGCAATTACTTGATGCTTGTTGAGATTTGCTCCTGGACCTTAATTTTCCAAATTGACCAAAGATGCTCGATCGGATTAAGGTCGGGAGATTGTGCTGACAACTCCATAACCTTGATACGCTTTCCTCTACGAAACCAGCCCAAAGAGGTGTGCTTCGGATCTCCGTTTTGTTGGAATGTCCCAACTTTAGTTTATGTGCAGACGCTGGTAGTTTTCGCTTCAAAGTGTCCAAATCAACTGCCTTGGTCATTATTTCATCAATAAACTCAAGTTCTCCAACGCTGGATGTAGCCATACAGGGTGCGGTAGAAAATAATGCGAAAATGTTCAAACTTGAGTATTGGGTTAATTCATGTAGCTAGTGACTAATTTCTGTCGAAAGTGTACTTGTTTATGTTTACTTTCAAGTGCTGCATCCAAACATTCTATTTGTTTTATTGCAAATTCGTCAAAATGTTCGCGAAAGAAGTGATCATCAGTTTGTTGCTCGCCCAGAAGAATCCGAAAGAGATTTCCATGGTGTCAGTTGGCAACAGTTTACCGCATAAAAAGTCCCTGCAGGATGTTACTAAGCAGCGAAAGCCGGAGAGCGGAACGCCGAACGTGATCAAATCGGTCCGTGCAAAAATTGCTCGCAACCCGGTGCGTTCCATGAGAAAACTTGCAAAGGAAGCCAATATTTCGGAGAAATCCATGCGGAGAATCATCAAAGAAGACCTGCATGCATCTTCCAGAGCCAGAGTGAAACGCCACTTGATTACGGACCGGATCAAGGAACTACGAGTGACTCGTTCCAACACCCAAAAGTTGAAATTGTAGCAAAAAAATGCAATAGCAGTTTTTGCAATCATATCTTGAGAAATCCGCATGATTCTGATAAGGCAATTTTGCCCATCATGATCCACAAAGCTTTTTATGGTATAAACAAAGCCATGCACGTGTGTGCAAGCGGTTATCACTGTGTGCCTAGTGCCTCGACAGTCGCAGCAACCGTTGGGTTTTTGTTCAACCGTCAACAACTTCTCAATATGGGTGAGACAATGGTACAGAACGCCGCTACGCCATATGCGACTGTTGCTATTCCGCTGTCAAGTGTTCTATTTTTATTTGCACTCGTCATGACCCTCCTATCACCCTCTCATCAAGTCACCATGCGTTTTATGAAATAAACGAAGCCATATGAGTGTGTGCGACCGACATTTGCTTCATTGTTGTAACGTTGAGTGCCTCGACAACCGAAGCAACTGTAGGGCTTTTATTCCGTTCACCTCAACTTGTTGAGGTGACTGGATGGTTACAATGAAGAGCCGTCATGCTGACGGTCGCAGTTCGACTCTCAGTAGCGGATCGTAGTCTTTTTTTGTGAGCCATTGAATGTACTACTACTAATCAACTGTTCAACCTCACGCACACATTGAATTTTTCTAATCGAATTAATATGTTGCTTTTTGCCCACGACCAATGTTGCATTTTTTGTCCAAGTTGCGATCCATTACGAGAAATGAAACCAAATCATGCGAAATTGCATTACAATCATGCTTTTTTATTTTGGGTGAAGAGATTGGTTTCCTTGTTGAAGAAGGAAAAAATGATAATCCTGTTCTCCGACGCAAAGCTCCTCTGCATCGATGTTGTGGCCAACAGCCGCACGGACCGGTTCATTTCACCGCAGAAAATGGAGAACGATCCGGAAAAAGTGAAATTCAAATTTCAAAGCAAACATCCGGCTGGTGTCATGATGTTTGGCTTGGTGGTGTCCAACGGTTTGAAAATGCCGCCTGTTTTCATTGACGCTGGAGTTAAAATCAATAACGAAGTGTATATCGGTATTTTAAAGGACCAAGTGCTTCCCTAGGCCAACTTCTCCGAGGACCAAAACGTTGTCCTACAGCAGGATGGAGCGCCGTGTCACACGTCCAATCAAACCCAACAATGGTTGAACGATAATATGAAGTTTTGGCCGAAGGATTGTGGCTCCCTAGCAGTCCAGATCTTAATCCGTTGGATTATTCGATTTGGGCATATGTTGAAGCACGAGCCTGCAAAACATCACACCCTAGTGTGAAAACCCTGAAGTGAACCATAACACGCACATGGCAGTCAATGCCGGAAGACTACGTCCGAAAGGCATGCTCTGGCTTCCGGTGTCGGCTCGAGGATGTTATTAATAAAAATGGAGGACACATTGAATAAATTTGTTTAAGAGGACTTTATGAAGACAACTGCGCTCGAAAATGTTGATATTGTTGCTTGAATTAGTTGAAAATGGGATTTGAAAGAAATAGAAAAAAAATTCGCATTATTTTTCTGCCGCACCCTGTAGATCCTTACACCATGACTCTACCTGCAGAAAAAAAATCAAAGTCATGCTGGTCAGTTGGTTGAAGACTCAATGTTGATGAAGTAACCTACCACCGCTATGCTTGACTAGTAGCAAACATTCCTTTTTCGAACTTTCACCGGTTCGCCGCCATTTTTTTGTGATACAATCCGACTCAAATAGCAAAACCTTCGTCTCGTCTAACCAAATCACCTTATTCCAGTCATCAATGGTCTCTACTCCTTCGTTGGACATAAATCCCATAACCGGGTATGTATCTGCGGGGACTACATATAAACTGTCAATCCTAATCTGGTGGTTGATAAGCACCCGCTTCCAACGGAGCTGTTCGCCTCTGTTACTGGCGGGAAGAATTTCAGCAAAACCAACCTAGTGCAGGCCTACTTGCAGATGGAAGTTATTGCTGAGGATCACGAAATTCTCACCCTGAGCACCCGTCGAGGTCTGTACCATCTGAACCGTCTCATGTACGCATGAAGATGCATGAAGAAATTTTGGTATATTGCCAAAATTTCAATCGCATGAAAAGCCCAGCCAAAATGAAAGAAATTCAACAAAAACTTCTAGCTTCTTCTTTCAACGTTATTCTGGCAACCGAAACAAGCTGGGTTGAAAGCGTTAAAAGCGAAGAAATTTTTGGAAATAAATTTAATGTATTCCGGCATGACCGTAATTTGCAACATAGCAATAAAAAATCTGGAGGTGGAGTTCTCATTGCCATCAATGCAGACTTTACTTCTCAAGAACTAAAAACTATCAAGCACAAAGTATTTGAGCATGTCTGGGTTAAAGCACTCATTGCTGATGAAACACATATTTTTGCATCTGTGTATTTCCCACCCGAACATGCCAATTAACAATCTTTCGAATTTTTTTTCAAAATGTCGAAATTATCACGTCAAATATGGAACCGAAGTAAAACTGCATATTTATGGTGACTTTAATAAACGGAATGCGAACTTCATCCCTGACATCGAAAATGAATCAATTCTACTCCCAGTCGTAGGCGAAGACGAAACTTTACAATTCCTATTTGACCAAATTTCACATTTTGGCTTGCACCAAATTAATCATATAAAGAATCAGCAAAATGCTTTTTTAGACCTCTTATTTACGAACTGCACTGAAGACTTTTGTGTGAGGTAGTTCATTGTCACCTTTATGGAAAAATGAAGTATTTCACACAGCAATTGAATATTCACTCTTCGTACATAGTACTCACCACCCCAGCGACTGGGATTTCGATGGAAGTGCCGGAATATTAAAAAGCAAATTACGAAGAAGCAAAACGTAGACTATGTACAATAAATTGGCAGAACATAATAAGTATTGAAGGAAATGTCAACACTGAAGTAGGCAAATTTCATTCAATTATTCAGTACCTTATTTCAGAAACTGTACCAATGAAAAAAAGAAGGTGAACCCAAACAATAAATTACCAGTGTGGTTCAAACTACATTTGAAACATTCGAAGAACAAAAAACAAAGAGTACAACAAACTATATAAAAAGCAAAAACTCTAGCACAACATTTGCAAACTATTATGACATATGCAAACCAACTTAACACGGCCATTAATTCTTGCACATGAAGAATATAATTGCAAAGTCGAAAACCGAAGTCAAATCATGCCCTCAGAATTTCTTCTAATTATGTAAAAACGAAATTGAAAAGCTAGCAAATTCTCCAAGAATGACATTTTGACCGGAAATGTAGGTGATATCCTTCTGAAATCTGCAAGCTTTTTGCAGATTTCTTCCAAGAAGTATACACTACATTCTCTGAAGAAGACCGTGATCGCGACTTCTTTTGCATTCATTCCTGAATTTTCCAACAACATATATATGTAAATCAATTTACTTCCTCACGAAATTCTCAATGCAACTTAAAAACTTGAGGCTTCTATGCGACCAGGCCCAGACGGTATTGCACCCGTATTTTTAAAGAACCTTTCAGGACGAACTTGCCCTCCCTTAGAGAACCTTGCACTCTTAATATATCTCTTAAGAGCGGGAACATTTCCCACCATTTGGAAAATCTTCTTATTTGGTTCCGATTTTCAAATCAGGCATCGAAATCAGACATTCGCAAATATCGTGGAATTGCCATTATCTCTTGCGATCCCAAAACTTTTGGACCCTGGTCAGTAATCAGAAGATATTTTTCAGCAAGTAAAAATCAAATAACAAGCAAACAGCACGGCTTTTTCAAAGGTCGCTCAACTACTTCTAATCTTATTGAATTTGTAACTTTTATTTTGAATGCAATGGACAATGGCAAGCACGTAGAAGCACTTTACACTGACTTCAGTAAAGCCTTTGACCGAATCGACATACCATTATTACTCAAATTGCAAACAATTGAATGGAACCTGGACTGTTAAATTGGCTGCAGTCATATTTAACGCATCGCGAACAAATTGTTCGCTTTCAAAATCAACTTTCAGAACCTATCTCTGTCACCTCGGGGTTCCCCAAGGTTCACATTTAGGCCCACTTCTTTTTATTTTGTACATAAACGACATTTCCTACATACTTAAAAAATCCAAATACTAATATACGAATTCGCTCCCTCACGATCTTGATGACCCGTGGCGTCCTCGCTGAACGCGGCCGACCGGATCTCGCACGGTCATTGGTCGAGGACGTCTCCCGGTATCGCCTGATGGTCGTGTGACAAAGTTCCGCTTGACCCCATGCGATTTCCAGCAGCCGGAATATATCGCCGGGTCGCTCACCGTTCAAAAACGGCTTAATTACGAAGTCCTGATACTCTTTCATCGCGCGTAACAAACGAACAACAACAACAGAATGTCAGCTACCGCGCACATTCGGTAGCGTATGAATGAAGCTAAAGCTGACACCAATACCAATGCAGAATATGTACATGGCGCATACCTACGCAATGATGAAAACTTGTATTCGAACTTATTGAACACCGTGTATGCAGATGACATGAAGCTCTTCATGGAAATAAACAATTCTAGTGACGCAGAAGAATTCCAGAACGAAATTAACTTATTCAACACATGGTGTAGCAAAACCTGACTTCAAATTAACGTGAAAAAATGTAACTCAATAGTATTTAGCAGAAAAATCGGAACACCTCGTACGGAAATTTTTTTAGGAAACCAAAAAAGTAGAAACATGCAAAATAGTAAGGGACTTAGGTGCATTACCCTAGACTCTAAACTCACTTTTGTAGAACACTACAACACTATTATAAGTAAGCAAATAGCATGCTGGGCTTCATTAAGAGGTTCAGTCACAATTTTCAAGATCCATATACTATTAAAATATTATACATTACATATGTCAGGACAATTCTGAATACTGCAACCTAGTATGGAACCCGTACTGTTCCATACACGACGAACGATAGAATCCGTCCAAAAGCAATTTCTTTTATATGCCCTAAGGAAATTGAATTGGACTGTATTTCCACTACCATCTTATGAAGCACGCTGCATGCTTATCAATTTAGAGACACTTAAAGAACGCCGCGAATCTGCAATGCTTTTCTACGTCAATGACATTATTTCACAACGCATAAAATCAGAAGAACTACTCTCACAATTGAACTTTTATAGTCCCAGTCAGCATCTTAGAACACGGAAATTATTCTTAGAAAAGTCATACAGAACTAATTATGCAAAAAATGGCCCCATTAATCGAATGATGCGCCAGTATAACTTACATTGCGAAATCATCGGCATGGCTATGTCTCAAAGAACAAGTAAAATGTCGTCTAAAAGACAACAGAAATAATGTATAGTATGTAAGTGCAGAACACTGTAACCATTGTAGTAGTCTACATTGCTTGACGAAATAAATAAATAAAGATAGTGACTGGGTGGCATCAGTGCTTGCCATTTGGTAACGACAAATGGAGTCGCTGCTGCAAGGAAGCGAGGGTGTCAGTGTATTTCTGAATGACATCGATGACGAGACTCATCTACGCCGATTGGAGGAAGTATTGCATCGTTTGGATGAAAGCAGCATCCGAGTGAACCGAGATAAGTGCGAATTTTTGCGAACAAAATAGAGTACTGCGGGTATTTGATTGATTGTGAGGGAATCCATAAGATACAGAAAAAGCGAGGGACGCTGCCAACGTGCCACGTGCCAAAAGTTTGGAAAGAATCTTTAGTTATTCCCATTCAAAAAGTCGGTGGAACGATTAAAGCCGAAGAGTTTCTGTCCCATTAACATGTTGCACACTTAAGAGAAAATTTTGGAACTTGTGTAAAAGGGCCAGCTGTTAACGTATTTAAATAGTAATAATTTGATTGCACCGGAACAATCGGGATATCGCGAAGGCCATTCATGAACAGCGTTAAATTTAGCTTTAGCAAAATGGAAAGAAAATGTTGACTTAAAGATACGATTGTTTGCTGTTTTTGGATCTGAAACGCTCTTTTGAAACGATTTCTCGGCCCTTGTTGTTAAAATCAATCGCGCTTTGGATTTTCAGGTTCTGCATACAGATGGCTCGAAAGCTATTTGTCTGACAGAACTCAACGGACGGCTTTAAATGATTCTGCTTAGAGCCCTGTGGAGAACAGCCTTGGCGTACCACAAGGGAGTGTATTAGGGCCCGTTTTATTCATTTTATTCATTCTAAATATGAATGACATACGACGAGTCTTACGATTTTGTGATATTCATCTTTTTGCATATGATACCGTGTTGTTTATTGCAGCTTAAAGCCTTGAGGAGGCCGTTTCACATTTGAATGCAGATTTACGTTCTCTAAGTAGATGGTTAAAGTACAAACAATTGAAATTAAACATAAGTAAAACTAAATTCATGGTAAGCATCGCAGAATCGAGCTATCGAAGACGTCTCTGTTAAAATTTATGAATTGTCTCAATTGTCAAGTTTCTCAAATCGCGTTCGTGAGATTAAATATCTTGGCGTGATTATTGATGATAGATTAAAATTTGACTCTCACATTGACGATGTCATCAAAGAAAATAGCCAAAAGTACGGCATTCTCTGCCGATTAAAAAACGATTTAACTATTGATAGTAAACATACAATTGTACAAATCTATCATCTCACCTACATTGAATTTTGCCCTTCCATTTTGTTTTAGCTAATCAAACACAAATATCGAGATTACAGCGGTTGCAAAATAAGATAATGCGTTTGATCTTGAGATGTAACAGGTTCACTTCCTCCTCTTTTTTGTTAGATGCCCTACAGCGGCTATCGTTGAAGCAAAGAGTTGTGTATTTGACAATGGTGTTCATTTTTAAAGTAATAAACGGTTTACTGCCTCGATATTTGCGTAATCGAATTGAAAGAGGAAGTGATATTCATAGATATAACATAGAAACGCGGATGATGTTAGAACACCATATTTTTTGTACGGAGCTTCACAAAATTCGTTGTTTTTTAAAGGTATAAATGTTTTCAATTCGATGCCTATACACATCAAACGTGCAGCAACACTAACAGATTTTAAGAGACAATGTTATTTTCACACATCAAAGCTGCCTTTGAACAGCTACTCTGTTAACTTTTTACTCTTGACTAATTTTGTATCTTGACGATGTTATTACAACGGATATTTGTATGGTTTATTGTTAAATGTTTTATATTTGTCATGGGGCACAAACAAACTATATTTTCGCCTCGATGATGATGATGGATTTAAAGGTTTTATTTTGTTATTGTAATCTAAAGTAGTTTTCATTTTTTTGTGTAGTCTTCAAAAGTTTGAGCCTCGCGCGTGTATACAGGTATAAAGGACTTCTTTTTGAATTTACAAAAAAAAATTGGCCTTTGATGCTTGAGAAGATGCCATGAAATAGTAGTGGGTTGTCTGGCTGATTGTCGGGGAATTCTTTGTCAGTTCTGTTGTGGTTGAAAGTAAAGTTTGACTAGTGCCGGTCCAGGATTTTTCGGTTTGGAAATATTCTCGATTTCCTTATTGGGGATATCCTTGGTCAGCCCAAAACCAAGGTGGCGGTTCTATTAGTGTTGAAACCTCACTCTGTAGCGGGCAAGATCGGATATTGGCTTGTATTTCTGATAATGTCCTTATACAGGATTCTGTGATTTGAATTGTAATAGAATTTTCTGATCGCTGGGTTTATTTGCGAACATTTGTGGTCGGACATCAATAGCATTTCCAATTAGTATCAGCTGTAAAGCAAAGGAACAGTTTGGAAGAAGTTTATATCTGTAGATGAAATCAGTTCGTTTTTTTTTGTTTTGCATAACTGGTTCAATTGTTTTGAAAATAATTATCTAATAGATAAATCGTCTAGCTCATACCTTTGCAGGGATAAGTGGCGGGACTGTCATCATTTATTAATTTAAAAAAATAAAACTTTGTTTCCTAATAGTGCCCGTCTTGTGATGTATGAACGGTTGGTAGGAAACATAATTACCTATCTTGAGACAAAATTTCATCGAAATCATAACTGTGTTTTTTTTTTAAATCGACTTTGAATATTTTATAAATGATTTTTTTCAGTGTAGGCTCATATTGGTTTTTTTTTGTATTTTTTCTAAAACTTGACTTATTTTGTGATAATCCCCATACTTGACAGTCACCCAACTTGACTTATTTTGTGATAATCACCCATACAGTACTTTTTGTAGGAGTAGTCATTTTTTATTAAACCCATTTGAAAAAATCGATAAAAAAGTTTAGCCCTTTAAAAGACAGTCTAGAAAAAAATGAAGAAACTTAGTATGCGAAGTGGCTTATCTAGTCATGGTCTACACACCCAGCAATCTTCGTTGTAATATGAGAAGGTGCTGCCAACATTCGTTCGAGTTGGCGTGAGAACCGTCCCATGTAAGCTTCCAATTTTATCGAATAGCACCCTTGTTGTTGAAATGGCTGTGGTAGATAAATGAGTCAAGTTGCCCAGATCCACAAATTCAAGGAAGAAGCATTTGTTTCCGTTTGTCAATTAGGTTCTTATGAAAAATCTTTGTCGATTTCAGTTGTCAGATATCCAAAATTGTCAAAATTATGAGCACTTATGGTTGCATCTATATGGTTGACAGCGACGCAGAGCCCCTGATATAAGCCACCACAGTAAAACCCCGTATTGGACCTGCATCTGTGTGGGAATGGGATCAAATCCAAAAAGTAATTCCAATACTCGTGGACCATCATATCCGAGGTCTGTTCTTGTTCTATTTGTTCCACATGTCATTTTTAGGGTTTTTTACGTATGTTTGAATTTGGAAATAAATCGCAGATATCTGGGATGTTAACGATCTTAAGATTTTAAGGCAATAGCAAAACGGTTGAGATAATCGATCAATCTTTAACGGGTCTTATTCATTTTTGGCCCTGATTCAATCAAAATCAGTGTCCCGATAATTTAGACAAAAAGAGTCTATAAAATATATATTATACGCCACCGCTCCGCATCACCAAAATAACCGCCGTCGTTGACCGGCACAACCATGAATCATATCTTTTCGCCAGATTTACGCTCAACGGTCCACGATTCTCGCCCATGAGAGGCGCAAAAGAAAAACAAACCATTTCTGCGCAGGCAGGCAAAACCTGTTGTTTGCCGTTTGCCCGCACTCCCATTCACGTATCATGCGAGTAATTATTCAAACAACTTCGAGACGTCACTCGACCTGACTCCGCCAGAGCGTTCTAAGCATTGTCCAAACGACGACGACGACGGCGAGATCCACTTTGTCGGTTTAGAATAGCAACGATGAATCCGACTCGACAATAAAACCACCAGAATGTAACATTACAGTTTCGAGTCCCGCGTGGTTCAACTGGATGATGAGGAGACGGGACGCGGATGAGAGGACGTGTGTTCAGTTGACACACTTTCGCTGCATGTAGCCATCACAATTACACGAGCTATTTTCGCGCCGTCGTCTTCGTCTTCGTCGGTGCAACCTATCTAAATGCGCAATTAGCTTTTCTTGAACCACACAGAATAATAATTATGCGCCTTTGGTGGCTGGTTCGCTTCTCCTACTCATTACATTCGAAAACGAAGGCGCCAAGTCTCTCGCAGAGGAAGACATCTCCAGCCCGTCGAATCAAAACCGGTAGCTCGCTACTTGAGTCTTATCTAA
The DNA here is from genome assembly GCA_034211315.2 of Aedes japonicus. NCBI lineage: Eukaryota > Metazoa > Arthropoda > Insecta > Diptera > Culicidae > Aedes > Aedes japonicus. Next base: position 68,090 of record JASCZW010002557.1, read on the forward strand.
CTTTTTCGGTTATAAATTGCCCAAATATTTTACCACAAATGGTGTGTCGCCGTCCGTTTGGTAGGGTTTCTCTTTTGTGCTTGCCTTGTTCATAAAGCAGTTGCACTTTCAATTTTGCTGGTGTTTTGTTCTAGCCACTCGTCAAGTGCCCGGCTGACACGTGTGACACGCTGGACTAATGGCGCTTATCGCAACCGGGCTAATGGGATATGTGCTAAGGGATTTATGCCTCGAGGTGATACCGGGCAGAAGAGAAAGTGTACATATTTTTTTCGGGTTTCGGGACGTGCATTACTGACAGGATGTGAGTTGGACGAATCCAGTGGTTAATTAATGTTGAAACGTAGAGGAATCATTGATGTTGGTTAGGTCATGCGCAGTAATTGTTAACAGGTTCCGGTTTTCATTTGGCAAGACTCAATGGCAGAACAGTTAAAAATAGTTGAAAAATAAGAAGAATTTTAGGAATGTTAACTCCGTCTCGCTAAAACCGGCTTTGCAGCAGCAGGACCATTCCCAGATTAGCCGCAGTACCATCACTTAAATTAGCTAAAGGAATCATTCGGTCCACCTCTTAGGCCGTTTTTAGCGATGGTCTATTATTTTGGTCTATTTTTATGACAGTTTCAAAAATATAGACCATCAGAAATAGATTAACTTTTTTCCACTTCCAGCGGCATTGTTCTAAATTTCGTATGTTGACGTCAGTGTTTTTGTTTTGGAGCTTCGTCTGCTTTGTTTTGCTTTGGTTCCAGTTGAGCTTGCTCGGTTTTTCGATAATCTTCAAGCTGAGTTTCACGGAAATCAAAAATCCTTTTCGTTAAATCAGCGATTGGTTCCAAAACAGTGTTGGATGCTCGCGGCTGCCGTTACATGCCGTTTTGTAGAAAGACCATTATGGATGATTTCCTTTCACACATAAGTTCGCTAATCTTTACAGAACTCCAAAAATCACCGAAATTCAGTAGTTCGAAGTTGCAAAAATGCCTCAGATCTGTCCACTTTTCTATTAATGTTTCAAGGGCTTCAGCAAAGTTCATAGAATACATCACTTAAGTTTACCGCAAAGATTACATAATCGTAAAGTTTCATCAATTTCCTAGAATAGAGAAAAAAAGCTCAGCAAAGGTCGTAGAATCCCAGTTGAATCACTGATCCTGATATTTTTATGATTTTTAATGATTGTTTGAATCCCCACGTCCTCCTTTTGAGTACTTGGTAAAAATTATGATTGATTCGCAGGACATCATAAGGGATTGTTAATAAACCACGTAGATTTTTCTGGGAGGAGGGGGGATTTTACCAAAGACTACGCTTCATACAAAATTTCAAAAATTGTTTGGAGAAAAAGTCTACGTAGGAAGAGAAGGGGTTTGAGCTTTTCAAAAATGA
>JASCZW010002558.1:0-18370 GCA_034211315.2 Aedes japonicus
ATTTATTTATTTATTTATTTATTATATATATTCCATCTGACCTAAGGTGGTCTTAATGAATTTGTTTATGACGGGGAAAAGCCGTTTTAATTTGGCGTAAAACCCCGTATCTTTTGCAAAACAATACAATAAAAAACAATACAATACAATACAAAACATTGCTTAGTTGCACATTCTGTAAACATAATTAAAATAAACAGGATTACAAACGTAGAGTATAGTCAAAGTATAAAATAAGAAACATCCATAGTTCGAGCAGTCCTCGTCGTCAATCAATTATCCTCATCAAATATCCTTCTCTCGTAGTATGCCATCTGTCGTCTGCGCTTGAATGTTGCCATACAGTTCAAACAACTCGCCTATGGTCCAATGTCTGTAGTCCAGCAATCTGCATCTGTCTTCGCTTATCGTGGAAGGTTCAAACCGCGGGTCCGCCACGGCAAACGACGCAGCGCATTCTTTGAATCTTCCACGAATAGTTGTAGCCCCGATCCTAGCTCCATGTTACCTGATACAGGCGCAAAACAACAGAGTTGGATTCAAAATCTGACCACGCAGAGCAGTAAGACCGAAGGCAGAGAGGGTCTGCAATCCACCAGATATTTTACAAAAAATGAAGGCTAGCTGTCGATTCGGCTTTGCTGATAATATCGCCGTGATGCAATCGATGCGTTGGAACCGAATCCAGAGTGACACCAAAGACTCACGAACTTGATGAACACGTTCGAGGAGGCTGGCCGTTCATTGCACAACTGTGTGTTGATCGGATTGAGCTTGCAGATGAAAACGAAATGATGTTGCATTTGCCGGATGCTGCAGCATCAAAGCAGCGTTTCAGATCGCACCAGCCAGCGAACCGATCTCAACAACAGTTGCCAGGTGCATGGCAGTCCTGGATGGTTCTGATGACCATGAAGATTTTGACGTCATCAGCGTAAAACGCACGGCAACGGATGGTAGTCACGGTAGAAAAGCTCGTTAATGAAAGTGAGAATAACAAAGGGCCAAGATTGCCTCTCTAGTGGTACGCCGGATGGGTTGAGAATGCTTCGAAGATTCAGATCCTATTTAACGGTGAGCCTACGTTTTGCAAGGTATGATTCAAACCAGCTGACCAGGTCCGCAGAGATACCAATTCTTCGCGGGCGTTCAAGTAGTATCCCATAGTCAACTCGATCAAAGGTGATTTCGAAATCAGTGTGGCAGGGTGTCGATCTGTGCGCCCGCATCAATGTGGCGTATGCAAAACAGAAGGGCAAACTGTATGGGATTGGCATCGAGTTGATCTCTGGAGAGAAACCATGTCTGATCCGTGAGAATGTAATTCTGCACGGCTGAAAGAGTACCTCGTTCATGCGGTCTCGAAAGCCTTTGAACGAGCACACGAAGTTATGCCTCTGATGATTCTCGATGTTCGTCAATCTCTCCTTTTAAACACAGGGAACATGGCTGGCGTCTTCCAGCTTCCAGGAAGTACATGCCTGTAATGAAATGTTGAACAGTTTGCGGAGGAGATTAACTCTTCGCTGCATTTTTTAAGGCAGACATGACGGTGTCGTCATCAGGACTGGATCGAGTCTTCAATTTATTTATTGCAGCGTTTACTTGATGGGTCGTGATCCTCAAAGCTACTTAGAAGCTCACGTCCTCGGGTGTCTCTACAAGCGTCTGCAGTCGATCTTATAGACGGAGGAGAATCGGAAAAAGCACGTCAGAAGTGGTTTGCCAAATGGTGACTTTTCTGCCGATGCGGATGTGGCGACTTCGTTACCCAGAAACATCTCCAACGGGCAATCCATTCTCGCTTCCGTTTTGATGTTAACAAACTTCCAAAATTAGTCGTGGCTGTCGGCGAAGATTTTCCTGAGGGTATACGGTGCGCTTATAAAGGAAAGCAGTTATACGTGAGATAATTGGTACTGCACGTGTAAATGATGCTTAAGTGAAAGGGCGCGAGACCGGACAGTAGGTTCGTAGTGTCTCGATCTTAGGCGTTTGAGACGTCGTAAATGTGCATTCCCCAAGGTGGCTTAGGAACTGACCTACGCATTGGCGCAAAATCAACCAAGTGGGTCTTCAACACGTTAGTGAAGTTATTCCTCAGCAACATCAATGTCGCCGTGGTTTCCAGGATGTGCCGGTCAGTTTCACGGGAAAGTGCTTCTTTCAATCCTCAAAATCGGCACGACGGAAATCAAGCCTCGGTCATCCGGAATGCTTACAAATACAATTGGCTGTGGAGAGTTGCCGTTATAACAAAGCGGGATGATTCGAATCAAGAAGACAGCGGTTCTGCAGCTTCTGTCAATCTGGCATGCAGCAAGCGTTTTTCATTCACCCAGACAAAATCAAGTTCGACGTTTCGACTGTAAATGTGGTTAACGAAACAGACCATGCAGACTGAATCCATCGAGTTAACGAAGCGCGAGCGGCAGATGTATGTCGGCTGCAATACGTCTACGGAAGGACGATGATCATTACTAGGTGTGTTCCAAAGCTATAGACCCGATTGATTATAGTCGCCAAGCAAAATAGCATGATCGTTATTTCCAGATGGGATGAATTGCTTCATAGACTCGATATGGTGATTTACGCGAGTAAATCATTCTCGCGATCGGGTGGTAGATAAATGCACACCAATATTGATAGAACAGCGACGTCATCCTTAACCTTACCCACAGCTGTTCCAATGAAACGTTCACTGGGGTGGGATCCGACATAGCCGTTGTGAGTGGTTGAGACAGGCAATTAACGCCTCTCCACGTGATTTACGACTATTTGAATAGTTGCGATCCGTTCTGTACACTGGTGTATCGCTCTCCAAAAAGCTAGGCAGAAATATATCTATCATCAAGCCACGCTTCCATAGAACGATGACGTCATAGTGACAGAGACGAAACAGCTACGAAAACTTCATCAATTTCGTGCGTAAGCCTGAACATTCTGGTAGTACACTGTTAATTGATGAGCACCATCTTCGGCCGGATTGTTGCAAGCAGGTCATAGCTGAATGTGAATCGATCTGAAAATTGGAGCTCCTTGATTGACGTGCAGTACCATTCATGACTTCGGCTGGGCATCCATACTAGTCTCAGCATTACCTGGACGAAAAGAAGTTGAATCTGGATTAACACATGACGTGCGGCAAACCTAGGTTCGCTGACGTGAACAGATGCTCATTTCGTCCCGCTGGATGAGTGGTACGGGCGGGGGTGGCGGTGCGTTCGGCAAGTTGGAAATCCTCACCACCGGAACACCTGGGGAACAGAACGGCTAGGAAGACTGGAAAGACAGCAGAAGGGCAGCGGATCTGATTGTGTCGACTGGCTTGGGGCTTCCATCAAGCTGTGTGATGCGTTCCGTTGTCTGCATGTTTGATGACCGGATGGTGACGACTCGATACTGCTTTACTGACGATGAACCACCGCTGGAAACGCGATAGAATTCGAAGCGAAGATGTGGAAATTTTATCGTACTTGCCTGAGAGGTGGTTGTTGAGACCCTACACCAGACTCGACCGCGAGGCCAGAGCGGCCTGATGGCGAAACATGATGATGTTGTGCGGAAAATAGTTGGCGCGACTGGGTCAAGCGCTCCGGTCCCCATGGAGCGACAGGCAATGCGTTCTAGGCAAGCGATAGCTGGATGAGCATCTGAGCGTAAGAACTGACTGTCGGTCGGCGTGCAGACAGGTAAAGGATTGCCCATCGGATGTCATTATCGATGCAGTTGATGGTAAGGTGCGGCGGAGTTCAAAGAAGCGCTGAACACGAGGATTGATCAGGTAGAGAACTGTTTCTAACGAAACGTACTGTGCCTGGTGGCTTTGGGAGACTACACCAGACTCGACCGCAGGGCCAGAACGGCTCTGATGGCAGGAACCAGGGCGATGATGTTGATAGAGCCAGCGGGCGCGACTGGGTCGGCTGGGTCGAGGTCCCCGCGGGTGATGAGGCAGTGCGTTCTGAGCAACCTGGAGCCAGGTGTTGTGGCGCTGATACAGTGTGACATTCGGCTTTGGGGTTAATGGAGTCCATTTCGGAAGCAGGTGTCGAAATTGCGGATCCTCCTGTTTCTCGAGATATCCGAATGGTAGGTGTATTCGTGTGAGGCTGCCATAAGTTTTTGAGGTATGATCTCGAACTCACGGAACATTAATCCTTTCGGCCAGGTTTCACATGTCAATGCCATTTCACGGAACTTAGGATCGATCCCACTTTATGCGTAAATGAAACGTGCGTAGATCTTATCAGCCCTCGTTTTACGAGCAGAACGGCTTTGATTGATGTCAATGCCCTCTAAACTAATCTTCACTAGTCTTCGACCGCTTCCGGTTGGACACTCAGATAGAGACGAAGATACACCCAGAGACAGCTCAACAGGCTCGAGGGACGGTTATCACGCCAGTGTCGGCCACGATCCTAGTACCGCCAAGAAGCGGCTTATTGATTGACTCTTCGTCGCGGCGCCTTTTCGAGTAAGGTTGATCAGCGACTCTAGGTCCTGCATCATCGGTGTTCAGAAGTGTGTCATTCGTCTTGACAACTGGGCGATTTGTTGACCTTGTTCAGCCAGTTGCTTTTTTATCTCAGCATGCACGGGACTCTTGTTTTTCGGTGATTGCATTAATTGCTTCACCGGAACGAAGGGACGGAAGTTTTGAATCGAGCCGTCTTCATTAACTTGCGCGCACTCGTCGCACATCCACAAAAGATTTGGGTTTTCATGGACGATTTTGACGAATGATTTGTTCAATTTCGTTGTCTTATTGCCAGTACAATTCAGATGAACCATCCTCTCGCAGAAGGCCATGCAGGTGACAGAATCCTCCTCACCTTTTATTGGCTTCGCACAGTGATCACAGGCAGAATTCGACATGTTGCGGTGGAGAGGCTCTGGCTACGTTATTCACTCGGCCACGCCAAATATACCACATCAACTGTTGCACGTCGTAGTGCGATGCCTATTGCTTTAAATCGCCCGTGTAGAGTTCGAAGACTGAACTGATATTGATCGCCTATGTTGTAGTTCAGCTATTCTGATATACGAGGTGGCGCATCAAGCGCGAGATTCAATCACCGTTGATGGATCTGGCAACACAACGCAAACTTCGGCACAATAAACGAAAACTACGGTAGGCGGGAAAGGTAACTCAGAACACAAACAACAAACCGCGCGGCAAGTATACACAGTTGTTTTAAAATTGCTATCGTTTAGAAACAAAATTTCGCAATATTAACACTTGCCACCAAAGCTTTCGTCCCGTAAAGACGAACGATGCAATTAATAATTAAACGACACTGCTTTGGACACAGCACAAACCAATTAAAGATCGGATAAAAACACAGTAGTAGCGACCCGAGAAGTAAACAAATGTTACACAATGCTTGTGGTTACTATTCGATACACTCCTTAGAGTATGTCTTCAGTGACATTTCATCACTGTCTAGCACCCATATTAATTTCAACAGTTAAAGTGTACTCACCGTTTTGAACACGCTCGCGCTCCGTATTGTACAGGAAAGTACCGAAACGGCACGAGTAGAGATGATCCAGAATGGTGATGAGAAAGTATTCATTGAACTCGAGAGCGTGCGGAAACTGTTTCGTGATTTGCCACACGCAGTCAATGAACTGTAGGAATACGGGGGAACGATCGGCATCCGAGTGGTGATTGTCTCCGTGACCGATGCGCTACGAGAGGAACGATTATTTATTAAACTCGCCTTTACCTTGGAAACGAGAACAACGCACCTGTTCGAATTTGTGTCCAAAGCTGAGCCATTCCTTTTCGATCAGCACCTCAAAACCTTTCAAAGTACGGTAGTACGGATCCAGCAACAGCATGGCTATGGCCGTCAACTGTGAGGTACGATCCCATCCATCCGAACAGTGAACCACCACCGACATGCGCATATTTTCAATCTGAAGTAAAGTAACAACAGCACTCAAAGAAAATCGGTAGGAGCTAACTAAATCACTTTACTCTTACCCTATCAACAATCCGAACAGCCCCAGCCAGAATACACTTGATATGCTTCAACCACAGGGTACTTTCAACCGCCGAAAGCCACTTCTGGTCGTCACTGGCCGGAAAGCAAATTTCTTTCAGTTTTCTCAGACTCTCCCGCATCACGTGTATATTATGGATATCTAGGAACGTGAGTTCGACGTTTTTGTAGGCATCTTCCGACTCGTACCCACCTCCCTTGGCTTTGTTCGCAATGGCATTGGCATTCGGCCGAGCATCGAAGATTGACAGCTTATCGGATTGCGCGTTTGCCTCCATGATGTAATTGATATAAGTCTCGTCGGCGTCGTTCCGCTTGCCACTAACTCCGACCAGTGGTTGGGAGCAACGAGTGATGGTAGCCAAAGACTTTGGATGAATCCAGCACAGTACAGGCAGACGGTTGCGGGACCGGAAGTTGGCTACCTGTCGAACCAGGTCGTCTTTGGCCGTCTTGGGAACAGCCCACACGGAAGGATAACTGTCACAAATCTCATACTTGTCATTGATTCTCGTTATTCTCCAAGTGTCGTTATTAGCACTGTTGACACCCATTCGGCGAAGTTCAGCAACCGGCTCATACACGTTCCAGCCATCTTCCGGAAATCTTTCCTTATAATTAAATGCAAACAACTGTTGATTATTAGCCAACGGGAATGCGTAAAGCTGAAGCTTTTCGAACACAGTTCGACGGGAGTGGTTCTCCTGTTTATGAGCGAAGCGCAGGTTTCGCATATCCTCGCAGAAAATATCAATTCCATAGAATTTTCTCCCCTGAGCTGGCTCCGCCTACTTTTTCAATTCGACTAACAGCTCCTAAAGAACAATCTACTATCACTACCGGATCCTTATCGCTTGCCGGTTGCGACCGGAAGTGCAGTCTATAGTTGGTGATGGTCAGCGTTCCAACTACCGGTCCACTGTAAGGACAAATGTACGACACGTCGTTTTTCACGTCTTGCATATTCTCCCCGGAGAGATAAGTAAACGAAGTTTCATTCGCAACCTAGAGAATTCAAACAATGATTTATTCAAATTATCATGCCCACAAGAAAACAAACAACCACACTCACAATAGTATCCATTCCGTGTTTGGAGTTCAATGAACTTGACTTTGAATCGGAATCCAGCGAGTTCGAACTTCGACGAAAGTCAGAATTGTGATGATCCATAACCGCACTCCGTACCACCGCTGTCCAGATGCGAGACTACGCCCCCACTAGGCACTGCTGACCGAAAATGATGCTTCTATGTTTACGTGTATTGTTGGAGACGGAGCACAATTAGTGATAGAAAACTTCGCTTATCAGGCGAACCACACGTTAATCGATTTGTTTTCAACACAAGCCGATAGAACTGGATTGAATTGAACAAAGAAATTACTTTAATTATAAACAATTACATTCAATTATTCGGCAGGAGAACGGAATTAATAAACACTACATCAGCAAATACGGGAGGCGAATGGAACGTTTACATGACTTTTGACAATCATCATCAGTTGAAGCAGACAGCAGCGTTGCCAGGTGAATTTATACAATATCGGTATTGCTTGTTAAAAAATTTCGGTATTTATCGGTATAAAGTAAAATTCAGATTTTTTCAGGTGAACTATAGTTTAATTTTGATACAAGATTACAATATATTTTGGCGATCATTTTTCTTCTATTTTCAAGTTTTATATGAACAAGTTTGACGTAAACATAAAAATTAAATAAAAATGCATTGGCCATTTTTTTTCAACCATCTCGAGGTTGAATATGTATACTTTGAATTAATATACTTTTACAATATATATTTTTCAGAATATACACTTCTGAAGATGTTATTAAGATAACAAAAATCATGTATAGTGGTTTTTGAGCCAACTCCCGTTGTGCTAAGCACCTCGCTAAGCACATCCCTTATTATTTTAAATAGATTTTAACACAAAAACGGATTGATTCTAGTGTATACCGCTTCCAATTCTATACACTTTTCCATACACATCACTATGGATTTGTCACGAAAAGCTAAGATATGATCGATTATTCAACACTGCTTCTTGAGCGCATAGTGTATTTGATATATTTGATTTTTTTTTTTTTTGCTTGATACAACGAAAATAGGCGACTACGACGAAGTAGCGCTCTACCCTATCAATAAACTGATAATTTCTTTTGAAAATTCCATATTAAAAAGCATAAAAGCATAAAGTATTGTTGCTTTTAATAAACATGAGTATGATGAGTTCATTTTGCTTAAAATTACAACCTGTCTTCATTTGTTAACGCATTTAATATCATAATTAAATTCGATAATTTTATCACAAACATACAACCATAACACTCCAAATTTGTTCATCGTACATGCATTTAAGACTAATTCAAATGTTTCTCCCGTTGAGTTTCTAACGGGCGAACTGCGTATAGCGATTTCTCTACAATAACTACAGGTAAACGAGTTGACATATCCGTTGCGATAAAGGATAACTCCGTCTTGCAGGTTAAATACTGAAACTTGCTTTGACTAAGATATTAGTCAAAAATCGGCTAAGAGAAATTGATCAATACAATTACCTCCGTATGAAACTCAAAGTGATATTTTGTCATAGTTGGCATTATATTCCCTAGCGTTTGACGTATAAGAAATGTTAAATGAATTGTGGCTATCTGTGGTTTTATTAAATGATACTAAAATAGATGCCATTGGCTAAAAGATAATGTTGAAACTTAACACTAATAAAATGTTGTGTGACTGAATGAACTGGATATCATCGTTACTTACTTTTTTTCGTTTAAAGCTTTTTATTCCTTTATTTTGTTTATTTTTATTCATTCATATCTGGTGCAGTTTATATTGAGAAAATATTTTCTGAAAAATAATTAATTAGAGGTAAGATATCCAAAAAACGCGCTGATGAATAATAAACCAAATATAATGTTGAAATAACTTTCATAAGAAATCGGTATTTATCGGTATAAAAAGTTGGAAATTGGTATTTTCAGAGCCCTTGTCGGTATATCGGTATTGAGAATAAAAATCGGTATAAATACCGATAAATCGGTATACCTGGCAACGCTGGCAGACAGGAAGAAGCAAAACAAAGACAAAAGTTGTTGCGCGACACTGCCACACGAGAGGTACTAGAATGTGATACACGCAACATGGAAGAATCAACTGAATGCCCGAAGAAAAAAAATAATAAATCTAATGGAATATGAAATTCAGGTATTATACATTTTATTGTTATCAACAAGTTATATGAACACGGAGTTTTTTAAACGAACCTCCATTTTCAGGTTTATAAATATAAAGTTTGACATTCCAAAATATATATATTAACCCTTTGTACTCCGCTGTCGCCGCTACGGCGACATTCATCAAATGTGAGAGTTCGGATACTGGAGTGCAAAGGGTTGTACTAATTCTTAAAATGGCAGCTGTAGCCAGCTGTCAAATACTTAAATCCAGTACTAAAAACGGGTACTAGACTAAAGAAGTACAACGCTGTACGTTGTATGTCTGTTCCAGGTATAATGAAATGAAACTGAACTGAACTGAAAGTTTATTTCTATTTTCTTATTTCAACACTATCCACTTTTTTATTTATTTGAACAGAATTGAATTTAAGAAAACATGTTAATTAAGACATATGTTTTAACAACATATTGAGAAATCTAGTCATCGTACAATAAAAAGCACATTCGGCCGACCACCAAAAGAGAACCCTGGTGCTATAATGATGGCAACAACTCTGAGATGAATCTATAAGAACCATTATCATGCACTTTTTCCAATCAGCCATAAAATATATCACTTCTTCTAACCTCGGGTGAAGTACGAATATTCGGTCCATTCCTACTATAGATTCTTATTGCAGTGTAGTTCTAGATGTAGTTCTAACAACAATCAATAGGAAATTAGCGATTTCAAATTGACTCATTGCTTTAGAACCCCTTGGTCCCAAGTACATCGAAAGGAATTTCTTTTTCTATCCCAAACCCATGTTAAATTTCGTTTTCTGAAGCGGAAAATTAAAAACTCGAAAAGAAATTTGTGCAGCAGTATCCACCTGAAAAGAACAATAAATATAATTGAAATTTGTAAGGTTTCCACGCGAACTAATGGTAGCCGTCATTTTAATTTTCGGAAAAATATTCCACTCGATTATTTCGTAAGCGAATGTGACATTTCGTTCCATACAGATCAATTGTCAAAATTCCGCTTGGTAATATTGAACAAAATTCCGTAACCTCTTTACTTTTCAGGTCGATACTGGCCATAATTCAAAATTTCGGATATCTCGGTTAACCTCAATACAGTTTGTATCGAATTTTAACCGATATATCAGTTTGCTCATGCCGAACTTTCCAGCTAACTATATGAGTTTGACCCAAACCGAGATTATCGGTTACCATAAAAAAGCCGAGATCGAAACCAGCTATGCGGATCTCGGTTTTAGAAAGCCGAGGTCCGGCATATAATCATAAACTAACTCTAAGACCAGTAGGTCCCGAACAAATTCGATTTTTTTCATGACTCAGTACTAGCACATCGGTCCCAAGCTCAATGATTTGCCCCTAATACCTGGTACAGACATACAACGTACAGCGCTGTACTCCTTTAGTCTAGTACTTGTTTTTGAGTACTGGATTAAAGTATTTGACAGTTCGTACAATGCTGTACGTTGTATGTCTATACCAGGTATAAGACAGCAACTCACACCAATACACCCTCAAATATTCTGTCAAAATAACATAGCAAATCAAAACAACAACAAAAATACTTGTACCAAGAGGTAAAGAAAAGCGCAAGAATGCATGGCAGGGTGCAGACTGCAAGGTGTACTTCGAAACCAGGGGTTCTCCAACAGTGAACCAATTTCGAATCGCTAGTTGCACATTGATTGTTGATATAATTCTAAGTGTGTAGATGGACGGATCAGGTAAACCAAGACTTGGAGGGCGTGGGGCGCAACCGAGGTTTGAGAGAAGCAGCCATGAACTGGGTGAATTAGCGTAGAACTGTTGACGAGGTTTTATCAAAATATTGTGCAGTCTTATGCCTGGGACAGACATACAACGTACAGCGCTGTACCATAGACTAACTCTAAGACCAGTAGGTCCCATACAAAAACGATTTTTTTCTTGGCTCAGTCAGTACTAGAACATCGTCCCAAGCTCGGTCCCAAGCTCAATAATGCACCCCTTATAATGAACTCACATGAACACACTCTCAAATACTCTGTCAAAATAACACAGCAAATCAAAACAAAGGCGCAAATATGTATAACAAGGTGCTGGCTTCAAGGTGTAATTCGGACCAAGGGGTTCTACAACAGTGAACCAATTTCAAATCGCTAGTTACATATTGATTGTTGGCTGTACTCCTTTAGTCTAGTACGTGTTTTTTGGTACTGGATTAAAGTATTTGACAGTTCGTACAACGGTTAGCGTTGTATGTCTGTACCAGGCATTACATCCTTTCACAAACACACTCTCAAATATTCTGTCAAAATAACACAGCAAATCAAAACAAAGGCGCAAATATGTATAACAAGGTGCTGGTTTCAAGGTGTACTTCGGACCAAGGGGTTCTACAACAGTGAACCAATTTCAAAACGCTAGTGCCATATTGATTGTTGATATGACCATATGACTTACTCCACTAGCGAATGAAAACAATATAGCGCACGGCGGTTAATAGATAAAAAGCCGAGCCTCGGCTTACAACACTACTAAACCGATATTTCAGCATGATAGGCAGCTGAGGTCGGTTCAAGTGTTAACGTTTGTGCTCGGCTTCTAGTGTTGCCAAGAATCGGTTTAATAATGAAGCTACCCGATATTTCAGTTTCAAGTGATGCTGAGACTCGGCATCGTTGCCAGCTTTTGCCAAGTCGGCGCCAACATTTGATTAGGGCGAATTTGCTTTTGTAAACAAACGCTTTGTCTGCTAATTTATCGGAACTTAAATACCATTCCTTCAAATTGAATACATCAGCGGATAGCAATAAAGCCATAGACTAACTCTAAGACCAGTCAAATACCCGACCAAATACGATTTTTTTCTTGGCTCAGTCAGTACTAGCACATCAGTCCAATGCCTGATACAGACATACAACGGACAGCGTTGTACCACGGACTAACAACGGAAGCTACACCTACCCCGCAGTGGATTGGACATGCCCTTTCGCTCAATTTTCAAAAAACATCTGTTAGATTTCCTACCTGCAGCACTCTGACGGAACTTTCATCACTTTCTCTTTACATCTTTCATTCTAGCCAAAAACATTAATGTTGGTGCCTCATGGTGATGAGCGAACATCTCCTTCTACATTATATTTTTCACATTTTCAAGATTATAGTTGATTCGTCAAAAAATTACTTAATTTTATACACTAATGAAGAGTACTGTTTACACCAACGGCAACAAACAAACAATATGCTACTAGCGATTTGAAATTGGTTCACTGTTGTAGAACCCTTTAGTCCGAAGTACACCTTGAAGCCAGCACCTTGCTATACATATTAGCGCCTTTGTTTTGATTTGCTGTGTTATTTTGACAGAATATTTGAGAGTGTGTTCGTGTGAGTTTATTATTAGGGGCAAACCATTAAGCTTGGGACCGATGTGCTAGTACTGACTGAGCCAAGAAAAATAATCCTATTTGTTCGGGACCTACTGGTCTTAGAGTTAGTCTATGGTAACATGTTGTATGCTGATCTTCTTAACAGCATATGTTGATGGTGTCCCCATAATGGGTTCAAATACATTTAACTAATCATGTTCTTGCGTCTGCATTTAGCCCGAACGTAATCACATTGGCATTGGCGTAACTACTGGGGGTGCCTAGGGGGCCAGGCCCCCAGGATTCTGTAGGCCCCCCAGGATATTTTCCTAATATATTTCTAATTTGAAATGAAACACTATTCATAATTTCTAACGAATTCTAGGGTTTTTCTTGTTTTTGTACTTTGCTTTCTCCAGAAATTGTTTGAACGAGTAACTATTTCTGAAGGAGTAAAGTGCACATACCCTCTTCCCCACACTTTTCTTATATCCCACTGTACCTTATAGGATAAAAATTCGGTACATATATCAAGAAAACCATAGTTAACGACCATTAGATCCATGAGAATTCCGATATATCAACATTACATCCATTTGCTAGAACCAAAGATGTGAAGAGAAAGTATCGATAGGTCCTAAAGCGCTCGGCAGGTTATGTAATTGAATAGAATTAGTTTGAAATTGAACATAGGCCTTTGTTAAGCAGTATTTCGAAACAAACGTGCTTGATCGTGCTCAAATACCGTCAAAGGCACATTATGGTTCTTGCGATGTGAAATCTCTGTTTTTACACTCCCTAAAGACCACATGTGATGGAAGCCAAATTCCAATTAGAGGTTTTTGAAAACACAACTTCTCATTTTTACCAGTAGTGGTTTTTCTCGTCGTTGTTTACTTAACAACCTCGCAGAGAAACCCGGTAAGGTGTCGTATGCTGATCCTCTTAACAGCATGTTTTGGCGGAAACCCAATCATTGAATATATACACTATTAATTTTTTTTTTCAATGCGTTTGCTTCGAAATACTGCTTAAAAAAGCCCAACGCCTGTGCCCTAAACAATTCTAAATTCTAATAATTCAATTCTATTAATTTTAAAACCTCTAGACTCATAACTAAAATAATAATAATAGCGACAATTAAATGTAGAGCCTGTTATGTTCAAACATAAGATTTGAAACACTTTTCTGTGTACGTATTTTAATTTTATTATTCAAAAAGGTTTTACAATAATGAGTTTTGTTTATAAGCGCATTTTAGAATTCACGGTATTATTTTCTCTTGTACGAACAATTTAGTTGAGTATAGACTCCCCACATTGATTAAAAGTTTCGAAGCTAACGAATGTCCATAAGAAAAATATGGAGATAGAAGTTTATTCATTAACGATAATATTTTCGAAAATGTAGCTTTCCCAAGTAACAATTCAAATGCAAATTGGTTTTATTCATGTTTTATGGTAGTTTTATAAAAGCATTATGGAGATCATCTGGTTTTATCAGGGCATTTTCCAAGTTAAAGTGGTTGTAACTGATTAACAGTTCTTAGGAGTGATTAAAGAACACTTGAAGAAACCTCCATAAAACTACATCATTTATAAGTGTAATTTACCTTATAAGTAATTTTATAAGATACTTGATTCCCCTCTCAAGACATCGTTTGGCAACTTTCATAAAACCTGATAAAAGTTTTGAAAAAGTTATATGACATTCTTCTTTAAGATAAATGTATCTTGAAAATGCTGCCATAAAACGCTCTTAGAACCATTTGATTTCGAATAAGAGCACATACTCTTGAGAAAGAACATTATGTGAAAAGTAAACAAACTGGACGATGGACGCCCATAGGTGAAAGAAAATATAAAATAGTGGATCGTTCAAGCGGAAATTCAATAAAAACCTATCCAATATATTGAGTACTCCTTCGTCTCAGCCACCTACGACCAATATTTTTGTTACCATCGCTTGATTCCATTGGATTTGCAGCCTACTGAGACTTATCAGAAGGGTCTATGCGTTATGCGTCCTATTTTTTGTAACGAATCAAATTAAATGGTCAATGTGTCGGCAGTTGAAAACCGAAAAACATAACTCTTGATAAACCTAACGTCCCAGGTAGTGCGTTATCGCAATGCGTTATCGTATTTCCACCACCGTTAAATCTAAAGTCGGAAGTAGTGCGCTGGAATCGCTCAGTGATCTACTACACAGCGCACTTCTTCCGACGTTAGGTTAAGCATATAGATCAAGAGGAAAAATCATGTTTCGCTCAACAGATGTTTCCGCCATAGAGGCAATATTACTATCTGTTATTATTCCCAAAACCATTGTTAGCATATTCAAGTTAATTTTTTTTTATCGACTTCCGCTGGTGAATAAAAACAATAAATTATAAACTGTAATTATGACTAAGAAAAACAATTATGCATAGGCACTTTTGATTTGCACGTTCACATTTTCTTTGTTTATGATGTGCCTTTTTCACACTGATCTTTTGGCTATATTATGAAAGAATTGTTTACCTTAAGCAATTCAAACAAGTTTTATTCAAGCGTAACTTATCTTTTTCAAGAACAGAAAAAATAAATATGAACTTATCGCGCTCCTCAAAAAAGCTGTAAGTCTTGTGCAAGCAATATAAGTTTTATTTGCGTTTTATGATAGTTTTCGATAAAACCATTGAAAAAATGGCAAGCGTGGCTATTCTGGATTCCCTGGAATAGTAGCCATGTTTATAAGTATGCAACAAAACTCTTTTTCCAATGGTACGAACAAACAATGCTGTTTAAAATACATTTTGAAACATAAAATGGATTGTAGACACAATTTATTCAAGATCTAGCAATTTATCAGCCTTTTCACCTAATAGTTGAATTTTCTACTATTTGTTTTATTTTTTAAATAAGTCAGTATTCTAGCAATAATTCAGAGGCGCATTAAAATTTTCGTGTTTATGTTATGAAACACCAATAAACTGAATGTCGCATGAAAAATTCATCAACCGCAGGCAAAAAACAGATGCATTTATGGTCACCTTGACAATTAATTTACATACGTATCCACTTTGGAAGAGAAATATAGTAGCTTCTACTCAACTATAAACAAAAAAAAGTCCCCATTCAGCAGAACAAATCGAAAAATGGAATCTTCGAAGCATATTTGTGACAGACTGGAAGTATTCTTAAAGAGGAAAATTATAAAACTATCAAAACTTGTGGTAGTTTTATCATAGTTTTAAGTATGTCTTGAATGTCATTACAAGTATGTACCGATAAAACTATCAAGTTTTAAGCGAACCTTGGGAAATAGTCTTGAGAACCTCCTGTAGTATGGGCCTTTTGGAACTTAAGAGGGTTTTATGGCTGTTTTATCGATGTTATGTAGAATATCTAGTTTTATGCGTGGTTTTATCAAATGAGTCTTGAAAACTTCTTCAAGTGTACCTTAAAATTGAATTTGTTACTTGGGTTAGAAGTAAGGTAAACATGTAATCAGGTTAGAAGTAAGGTAAATATAAATCAGGTCTAGAGAATAGAAGTAACCTGAATTTCAAACTGTGTTTAATTTATAAACTGTGCTTCAAAGTCTTTAGAATTACCACCATATTTGAAAACTCTATTTACTCACCTATGTTTGAAAATGTTATAATATTTTTTTTTTCTTTTTCAAAATAGTTTATTTCAAAAGAATGAAATATTTTGCCAAAGAACTCATTCTTGTTCAACTTTTCAATTTAAAATTATTTAAAAACTAATTTTTGGCCAAACCTTCTAACAAGGCAAAACTGATGCCATTATGTAGAATGTACTTGAAAATTTAAAAATTCAAAAGGGTGCATTTGTTATTTTCCCTATACTGTAGTTGTTAATCTCTTTTGCTATGCCTTCATAAAATTTCGAAAATTTTTCATGGAATTTCGATGCCCTAGAATACTATCAATGTCAAACAAAATCTTAAGTTTAACCTCAAATTCCCCATGGATATTTCTTTCGAACTGCCGTGAAGTTCTCAATAGGTTTTGATGAAATAAACCTCGGAAATATCCTTCAAAATTTTTTAACTCTCCTTAGAAATTTAGCTCGATATAACTTATAAATTTTCATTGTATTGTTTATAGTATTCCACTTTAAAACAAACTTATTTGATGATTTGCTCACAGATCTTTCAAAGAGTTATTCAATAAGAAACTTAAATTGAATTCCATTGAATGGCTTTAAAATATCCACATTGTAGAAACCTAAAAATAATCTCTGAATTTTTATATTACTGTTTTTTTTTTTAATTCCTTTATTATCAAGATTTTCAGCCCTGGGTTGGTTCATCTCCCGTCGTAGTCGCTCAAATAACTTTTGGGTATGTTTCGTAACTTTGTCCGGGGTGAGATTTGAACTCGTGACTTTGGCGTGAGAGGTGTAGATGCTACCCACTGTTTTTTAACTACTGTTACTGTTACCTGTTTTTTATTCAGTGATATTTTGACTGCAGATAAATTCAGTTAGTATAACTCGAGAAGTAAAATCACTATGTTTAGAAAGATTGCATTTTCATTTAATCTAACAATTGATTTACAGAGCTCCGTACAATCTTGACAAACGAACAAAATGAAATATGAAAAAATTAAGAGATAGGTAGGTATATCCTAATACTTCAGATATTTGTTTTTTTTTTCAAGAAAACATAATCGTGGAACAGGTTCCAGGTTTTTTTTCCATATTTTTAGATCATTTTAATAGTTATTTTGTAAAAATATATTGGAACCCCTGACCACGGGTATTAAGGACAACATCATACCCTAGATATTTTCAGAGTTTTTTGTAAGGAGCAACCTTAAGCTAATAGCTGCATATTAAAACGCTCAATTTGAAAATATCACTTGTCATACAAAAACCAAAGGACCGATATTATATTGACAACATATTTATTTCTCCACTGTTCTTGCAGAACACCAAGAATATAGATTCCAATCATCTAACGTTGATAATTCTGGAACAATTGAAAGCAACGCTAGTGTTCTTCCTCAACTAGCAACTCCATCAGCTTCATCGGAAAACGGTCGTTCTCATCTACGTTGGAATACAGTCGTAGCAATGATAAAGTGTTCTGCTATGTTTGCTGCTTTTTTTTTGCGCAAAAGCTTTGCGAAAACAAAATGAAAAATTTATTTGTACCATTTTCAATAATTGGAGAAAACTAGGCGAGAAAATAAAAGCTCATGACGATACTACATTGCATAAGGAATGCTTCGAAAAATATTTACTTCACAAGCAATCGTTGTCATCTAGAAATGTACACGAAAAACGTTTAAAGGTAATTGAAGAGCAATAGCAACATTATAGAGAAAACGTTAAGAAGCTGAAGGAAGTTGTAAAGGATGAGTATCTACCGACAAAATTTTGATATAAATTTAAAATGTTCATTGACTCAATGTTGTTCTTTGAAGTTGTAATATATTCAGTTCAAACTTGACTCTATATAGAGTCAGGTCTATTCTGTGCCTCGGTTAGTGGAGATGCCTTAAGAGAATCGAGTAAGGTGACTACAGTAACCTCGTGTGAGTCCATTCTCAATTTGATCCACACGGAATAATACGAGGCTTATATTCACCACACTCGATTCTTTTAAGACATCTCGACTCATCGAGGCGCAGAATAGACCTAATTATTCGATTAAACTTGTTTTGATTTATCAATTAAAATAACCTGTCCCCAACAATTACGCTACTTTCTTCGCTCTTCTCAATATTTCTACAATCGAAAAAAATCTTCGGGTATGCCCCCTCCAGACTAATTGTCTAGTTCCGCCAATGA